>WURT03115865.1:0-11923 GCA_009936505.3 Holothuria glaberrima
GTCAAGATATTTACCTCCCAGTCAACTTTTTTCCGTGAAACTGGAAATCTTCGTTTGGTTGTACCGGGGTATGGACTGGTTCTTGAATGACAGTGAACTTTATCGTGAATTTCATATGCAGCGTAATCATCTTCATATTCATCATCTTCAAAATCTACATAAAAGAGACATGTTAAGTTGACAGTGATATGATGAATGTCAAACTAGTTTGCTCAAAGTTTTGTTAAATATGATAGAGACGAAACATATAAAGAGGGCGATAAATAGGGTGAAAAAAGTCATGAGTGACACAATAAACTTCATTAAAACTGTCAAAATAAAGATGAAAAGCGTTTCATAAAGGCAATTTTTTTTCAACTGAGAGGAAAAAACAAAACAAGAAGAACTTTCCTTTTTGTGTTTTTTTTTGTCTGCAGTTTGGTTAGACAACTCAGGATCATTTTCTTAGCAATGAAGCTGGTCAGGTATGGACTTTGTGGTAAATCAGACTTTAACAGACTAGGCAAAGTAACTACAGTGACAATCACACCTTTACTGGATGTAGATTTTCTAAAATTTCTCAACCTATTCATTGGTATATGTGAAAAAGAGAAAGTTGCCTTCAAGTTTATTATGAATCGTAAAAACTATTAAGTCTCAGAGGAAAGGAATCGAGAGGGGGTAGTCTAATGTATTCTTTAGTCGAAGAATGAGTGATGACACTTGACATTAACTTTCTTCGATTCTCCATGTTCTTGTCTTTGACCCTTTTGATAATTCAGCTCAATCCTTTCCTTCGTATCATGCAGGAATATTACAAATGTGACAGAAAGTTGAGCAAAATTTCGGGGAATTAAAGATGACGAGTCGTCTCATAAAATGCAATAAAAACGTATGCCGGATTTGGGATGACGTCACAGCTACCTCTTGTCTAAACTTCGATTTCGAACCGATTCGATACACCATCCTTGAAGTTACATTATCGATGCTGTATCGAATCGGTTCGCATTATCGATAGTGTATCGAATCGGTACGGAATCGAAGTTAAGACAAGGGTATACTGTGACGTCATCCAAAATCCGGCATACCTTTTTGTTGCATTTTTATGAGACGACTCGTCATCTTTAAGTAAATATTCAACATGTAACAAGCAGGATGCGGACTGAAAGTCAGTATTGATAAATTGGAAAGGTCATCCTTACATGACTTTAGGGCTACATTGATACGATAGAGCAAATAATGTTATGTTAATATTTTTGCCTTTTAACACGTTACACCTTTATGCATTATTGACGTTATGATATTCAATGGGAATATTTTTGTACCATTTTAAACATGAGGATCCACGTTACCTTTGGCCACTAGATTTTGTCCCGGTAAACCATTCATCGGTAACAGATTTTTCTTTCTTATTGTAGAAGAGAGTAATTTTACCTGTAAAATTATTTCAAAAGCAGTAATAAAGCTCCGCTTAATTGTTCCCCCAATAAGTATGTTATGGACTTTTTACTTAATTATTAAGTACAAAAAGTGTTACACGTACAACACTTGCATTAAAATAACGAATAACGCTCTATTGAAAAAGTAAAGCTACAAACAAAAACATGTAAATACGCAGCCGTGTATCCTGTTAGACTAAAAATACAAAACCAGGGACATGTTTGAGACAACATTAGTATTTGAAGATTGCCTCTCTAGAGTAATAATGTGCTTGCTGATGAGGTCACATCAAACGACATCAGTGTCTATGGTTACCAATTTGCAATTTTCTTTAGTGAGGCAAATTTTTAAAACACCAATTCAAGCATGGCCTTGCAGTCACGTATCCAGCTACTGCAATGTTGGGTGGTGAGAGTAGAGCAGGGATCATTTTGTGGGGCAATTGGATTATTAATGCCAAATGTTGATTTAAAATACACTCTGAAAACGTCCGGTTTAAATTGAAGAGAAAACGGGTCAAACGGGCACTTAACCGAAAAGTATCAAATATTTGACTAGTTTCGTAAAAAAACACTGACAATTTTCGTTCAAAATGAACCAAATCTAGTCAAATCATCTAGATTTTGATTCAGTGCCAATTTGAACGGATTCGGTTCAAATCTGAGCGTACGTTTTTAGAGTGTAAAATTAAAGACATTTCCTTGACACTGATAAATTATATGTTTCATCAACGAAGCATCGGACATCAAAAGTACAGAAAATTGCGTCTCAAAATTTAACATACTTTATTCTAGAGAAATATACAACTACATGCAATTCACAGTATACGTTTCCTATCACATTTTTTAAACACCATTTTAGAGAAAAAAGATACAATTACAAGCAATGCACAGCGCTTTTCCCCTCACAGTTTTATATACCCTATTCTAACAAAAAGATGCAAGTACAAGGAAAAATTTGAATAGCGGCAGTCAAATGGCTAACCTACACCACTTCCAATCAGAGTCTTTTTCCGAGGTTAATGGAATTATTCACAAGCTGATACGAGGTTAATGAGAAGAGTGATAAAATTTCTTACCCTTTCATCCATTTCAGCTAATTTACTCTCAACACATGATCGTCGGAAATCACTTAAAAAGAAAAGAATAATCGTGTCATCCATTTGAAATTAGTATCTCACAAAGTCATGAATTCAAAGTAAAAAAGCTGAAAGTCGTCACTTTATTTTGTATCCTGGAAACAAGTTTGGACAACTTACAATTTTTTGAAGATTCCATCAATTTCTACTTCCACAGTGTCTGTTACTTTCGTCTCATGTTTCAGCAGGTAGTTTCTTGCATACGTCCTTTGATTTAGTGCTCTTATCATGCTTTGTCCTGCGTTATGAAACAAAGTTTAAAGAAAATTCCTTACAGGACCTTTGTCACATTTCGATCTTTGGGAAAATTTCGATAATCGTGTTGGTACACATGACTCAAATTGATAAAGCCCTGTAACAACCATATCCTTCGCATGATCTCTTTGTTTGTCAAAGTACTTAGTACTTTATTTCACTTGTTCTACACTTGCCGGAACTGATACAAACGAGGGACTTTCATTTCCCTGCTACTACCTTTCAAAGAAGTGATGATAATAAACAGAGAAGTAAAGATAGTATAAGATTCTTAAGATATGGAAATTGTGCTTTCAAACATTAACAGAAACTGTGGCTTTGCATAACTTGCAAGTTGCAGTCGAAGTAACATAGTTTTAGATCAATCAGATTTAATGCATATATTAATTTGGCCGTTAATTGTCAATGGTAAATTCCTCATGATTCTTTAAGAGGTAGGTGTCAAATAAATGTCACTTTTATCACAAATCGAACTTTTCTAAAGCTAGGGGTAAAAGGATATAGAAGGTCTACCGAAACTATTTTGAAACAACAGAAAAATCTCAAAAATATATCCTTGGTACCCTTCAAGTCAGACATGTAATTAAGTCGCAACTCGAGTCACAACCCTCGTACTCTAGGTGACTTGAAAATTTCTGGGGAATTTTCCCTTATTGAAATAACACAGACTCAAGTCGATGACTTGACTCGAGTCGCTAAAATAGCAGCAGTTCAATTGTCTTGCCGAGAAAAGAGCCACTTGACTACATCTCTGCTTCAAGTATCTTTCATGATATTTCAGAACATAAATATTGCACGTTTAAGGGAAACCAACTAGTTACGCTGAGCACAATATCACAATTCAGTAAGAAAACTATTGTCACATAATTCGTAAGAACCATTTATGAAATACGATACCCTAGTGCACCACTCTAAATTGGGATACTACATTTTCATCTTTGATGATGGTACGGTTAAGGGAATTTAGCTTGCCCAAGCCTGACGACGAGAAGCAAGCGAAAGAACACGCATCAGAGGCATAAGTTTACAGGGAGTTTTGGAAATTAAACTCCTGCAAATGTCATTTCTGGTGTATTTCAAAAGTGGCGGAGACAGCGTATCACGTCTCTACCAAAAACTCCCTCTCTTTCCCCATCTGGATTAGTACAAGTGATTAAATATACAAAAAAAAAAAAAAAACTTAAGAAACGACTCACACTAACCTTTCAATGACGGTATCAGATTATAGTTCACCTGGTAATAATCTTCAGCATCAGTTGCATCATCGTGTCCATGAAATATTCTGCACGCCAAAGCTGAAACAATAGTAGGTATGAACGTGATGACACAAATGAGAATAATTGTACAATTTTTATTGTTCCTTTTCCGACCAAAGCAAATGCAATAACATGTCCACAGTATAACAAATTATGGAAGTCATGACCACAGCTCTGGACATTTTTTTTAATATCACCCATAACATGTAACATTTGTAAAATGTTGTGGTTTACCTAGTTGGGAATTCGGCTTCCGTGGAACAGTTAGGGGCATTGAAAGAGTGATGATAGCAGTTTGGTATGCCACTAGAATACACCTCTGTAGTAATGAGTATGCCTATGTAATGTAATGTATGCATACCTTTGAATCCTTTCATGAAGAACACGCAAAATCTCGTTATGTGTACCAGAATGTTGAAAGGTGGCGGCAGAGCAGGTCGACGGAAGTATTCTACGTTAATAGTGTACTTGTGGTATTTCCATAACTCGTCATTTTTCTCTTGTACATTTGAAAAGGTATAGCTATGGAAATGTAGAAATTACACTTAACGATAAGAAAAATACGGAACGAAAATCTTTTATGTAATGTATACAGCTGTGTAACATTTCTAGAGTTAGATGAGTTAGATGAGGTTTTACGGCCCAGTTTCCAACCAATTGGTTCAAGTCGAGCCGGCCACGGCCTTTTTTCCAGTTGTGGCTCACTGGCTTGTTTTCCCTTACTCCATTGCTTATGCGGAGCATCTTGCACAACGGCAGAAGGTTCTATTTTTAAAGTCTTTGGTATGACTCGACCTGGGAATCGAACCCGCGTGAGAGGCGGGTGTTTTACCACTAGACCAAAACATTTCTAGACATTTCTAGAAGATCTCTTATACACATAATGATCAATGCTATAAAACTGAATTTTGAAAAGGAGTACAGACGTGGAGGAGTAAAAAGTAATGAATAGGGCTTTATCAAATTTCTGGTGTACAAAAGTTTGACATCCAATTTTCTACAGCAATACTCTGACAAGAGACTAGTTACTAAATAGGGGATATAACTCATAGGCATAGGAAGCTGTTCAAGACTGGGGGGGGGGGCTGAACCTTGTTTCTTGTTTTGGATTGCCGTCCTGGGGGAGGGGATACCCCCTCCCCTTTGGAAAATTTTTTGATATTTGAGGGTCCTTAGATGCAATTTGGTGCATCATTTTGGAAAAATTTTGAGGTATATTACTACAAATTTTTGACATTTCTTAGTTCTTTAGAAAATTTTTTGATATTTTAGGGCCCTTGGATGCAATTTGGTGCATTATTTTGGACAAATTTAAAGGCAAACTACTGCACGTATTTGACATTTCCTAGTCCTTTGGAAAATTTCTTGATATTTGAGGGTCCTTAGATGCAATCTGGTGCATCATTTTCGACAAAATAATGTTAAGGTAAATTACTGCAAATTTTTGACATTTCTTTATGTCCTTTGGAAATTTTTTGGATGTTTTAGGATGTATAGATGCAATCTAGTTCATCATTTTCGACATAAGATAGGGTAAACTACTGCAAGATTTTGATTTTTCTTAGCCCTGTAGAAAATTTTTTGATATTTATAAGTCCTAAGATGCAATTTGGTGCATTATCGTGGACAAATTTTAAGGTTCATTACTTCACATTTTTGACATTACTTAGCCCTTTGGGAAAATATTTTTGATAGTTGAGGGTCCTTAGATGCAATCTGGTGCATCATTTTGGACAGTTTCTAAGGTAAATTACTGCAAATTTTTGACATTTCTTACAGAAGAGACAAATAACGGGTTTTCCTGCTTGGAAAGTGTGGGGGGGGGGCTAAAGCGTACTTCCGCCCCCTACAAATTTCGCTGGGGCTGGGGCCCCCAGCCCCCCGCTTCCTACACCAGTGATATAACTAGAACTAACGATTAAGTAAATATGAATAGATGTACCAAGAATCATGAAAGAACTGTAAGTTAACAGAAAGATGCGTACTGAGATCCGTCAAGAAAAGTATTGTATCAGACGTCATTTTCGGTCTTGTCTCAAAGAAGTGCACAGCATCCTTATCCGTTGCAATAAAACTCACAATAAACCAGTCAGAACATCATTCATTAATTTAACAAAACTAATAGTTTAAGCAGTTTTTACTAAATGGTTCTCGAAGGAAGATGTTACTTTTTCCTTTTATGGATAAAAATGATTAATTTTCTATAAAATCATGAAAACAACTGCCTCAAATGAAACAAAAGGGCAATGCATGGAGTTCCAGATCTCATTTCCACTAGTTTGATTTTTATCGGACGTTATGTTTAAGATGGGTTAGCGACACACTTTTTCGCACAATTTACCTTTTTCATGACCTTTGACCTACCCTTAGCGACCGAAAGCACTATTTAAAATTATCTTATCAGTCCTAGCCTATCATGTAGGTTTTGGTCTAGCATACTGGTAGGCAAATAATGGCTATAGTCATGTTTTTTAGAAAATCTGACTTTCGACCACCAGCATTTGACTTCTGACGTTATCAATTACGCATACACATTTTTATGGCCTGGTACCTATCCACTAAGTTTGAAGTCGATCGGACTTATTGGTTAAGGAGGAGTTCGTTACACACATTTTTCTGCTCACACAAACACGCAATCAGACACTCAGACACTCACATTTCTGATGTTAGGTGAACATCCCCAGGTACATTTCACTTAAGGAGATGAAATAAATAGTGGTTTACCATTTATAAACTGTTAAATAACACAAATAAGACACACTACTGAATTCCTGTGACAGTGACCAGTTTGAAGGTGTTTTGGTACTTCTTAAGTTAAAATAGATACTTAAGATTTCATTGTTGTTATTGTAAGCAAAAGCTACTTGAAGAATTGCCTCAACCAAGATCTCTACAACATTTGAAATCATTTTTAGAAGTGTGTGTTTGGGTAAAAAGGGGGGAAGGACGGGCACGTACTGAGGCTACAAGAAAGTCATTTACAAAACACCAGTGCTAGGAAAGGATGTCCAAGTGGGCTTTTTAATTTAAGATTTGTTTAGCTGCATCCTTTAAACGACTCTGTTAGAATACACAAAGGTATTTCATTGTATTGTAATATTATTTCAATAAAATAAATTAAGTTACCTTTTTTGCCTTGTGTTAGTTTATCAATCTGTTAAATACATTGAAAAACGCTTTATCTCTTCCAACAAATTTTAATGTTGTAATGCTACTCTACAAGTAAATATACACTACCTGAACATAGCTATTAGTAGATTTAGAAGCAAAACAGTACTCAGCATCATATAGATATAGAGAAGGATCCTTCCAATCCATGTGAACTGTGGACATCTCTTTGCCAATCCCATTCTAATGAGTGTGGCATTATTTGAACAGTCCATTACTGTGTGTTGAGAAAACAGATGAGTTTTGTCATTCCATAACTGCCATGCGCCTTTTGTGCAGCCTTACCATTTTTAATAAGGAGCAGACCCAAAATTCGCTACAAAGACGCATTGACAAAGGCTGCAACATTTGTAAACCGCCAAGTAAAGGATAGGCTACTTAACCTCGTGCAATTTTTCGAGACGCTTCAACAGATTACACCAGCATCAGTCCTTTTTATTATCATTTTATTATCTATTATAATGAATGGCTCAATATGACTTCTTCATGGAATGAAGTGTTATTTTTAGATATCATGCAATACTGTATCACCTTACACCTTCTGAGGTTAAATTATTTAATAAAGAAGATTCTAATGGAATTATCCTTCAACGGCTAAATTAAAAAAAACAACAAAGAAACAAGCGACGTAGGCAGTATATTACATCCACACAATGAAGGAGGGAATCTTAAGAATGATTTATTTTTGCTGCCAGATTAGGAATGAAGATGGAGAGAATTTTAAGTACAACCTCTTACTGTTACTACTTCAGGACCTGATGGAGGTCAATGACCAATGGTAAAATGACAGAACTACAACAGGTGGCTAATTGTGATCATGCGATATTCTATTTAACTCACTTTGGATAATAATTTATAGTGAAATCTCAGAAGAATATTTACATCTAAAATAACCCATCTACTTGATGGCGTTCTTAACACAACCATGGATATCTTTCCTAAAAAGATTAAAACTTCTTTCTTTCGCTTTTCAGTTTGTAAATTAGGTCTGTTTAAACTGTTTAATAAATTGAATAACAGTTACTACCTTCAATATCATCCAATAAATTTTCACCAAACATTTGTATGTATGTAGTAGAGAATATCCCCGAAAAGAGTGTTGTCGGGTCCGTCTCGTTAGGATAGAGAATAGCAAAGTGTGTTACACCATAGCCAGTCATAAAAACAATCAGAAGGCAAAGAAAAAATAGCATGTCCTGCATCTGCAAAGGAGAAGATAGAAGTGTTTTAGATTAGTTTTCATAAGTAAATAAGGTTACTAGCACATTCAGTCAATAAGTCAAGGCAGGAAACTTTAACCAATACCCTAAACCTTCTTATATTATCTGGAAGATAATGACATGCCTTAATCAGCTTAGGAAAGCAAATTATTTTTCAGCTTCATTCAAACCAATGGCATCACAGTTTATCCTCCCCTGCTCTTGGAAAAGTCTTGCTTCCCGGGGTCTTTCTCTAAGTGACAGTGCATAATATTTTATGCGGTACTGTGTGTTTGGTAACTCAATGTGTTAACTAACCCATTGTCGTAATCTCTAAGGAAATATGGAATCAAGTGTAGAGTCGTGCATTAAAGATATCAGGTTCACTTACATGATAATATTTTTAGTACAAAAAACATAATACTATCATTAGCTGCTTCCGTATCAGACGTGTATCTACATACCAATGCTAAGACTTACAAATGTATTCGAGCTCTTTTTCAATTCGACCAGCAATTTTTACATAAATTAGGTCAAGACTACACATCGGATTGAAATGTTTCTTATTTTATCCAAAATTGAAGACATTGAAGACCAAAAGTTGATATTGACAGTAAATGGAATATGTTCATCTGAATTCGGGGTAAATTCGACTGTTGTTCAGGAGACTAGCACCTTTTCAAAGAGTATCATCCGCAAAGAAGGATAGGGTAGGCAACGAATTGTATGTACATATAGTTTCTCAGTATATAAACAAAGTTTTTTTCCATGCGGGGAAGGATGTTACCCATTCCATAACGTCAAGGGGAAGAACTCTATTGAATAACCCTTATTAAATACTCACCATTCTGTTTATCATAATTAGTTTTGGTCCAAGATCTCTATTTACATAAAAATTCTGAAGAAATCGTACGTGGAAGGCCCCTAAATCCAGTGCTAGCATGATACGGGCCGTATCAAAAGTCTTGGAGAAATTGCGAAGTACTGTGCCAATAACAAACATGCTGACTGCTACTGTGTCCATAATGTTCCAGAAATCCATTGAAAAATAGTCCTTCACCTTATTAAGCCATCCTTTCTTCTCACCTTGGAAGCACTATACATAAAAGTACAAAAGTTCATCTTTCCATCCTAAATTATACCGCGTAAAATTAAGATTAATTTCAGATTAAAGGTAAGTTTCCATTCGCAAATTGTTTCAATATGAATGAAATGACTACAACGATCCCAATTACATTAAAGAATGGATAGTAATACTCGTCTCCTTAACTGATTGTCAGACTGCTGACTCAGACAGTCCAAATTAGCTGAAGAGAACGTCCGTTAAATGTTTGAGCTATTAATTTTTCTGAATAAAAAATGGTTGTTTGTTGCATTGTAGGGTTTGTATGTTCGACCGAATATTTCCGGGTGTGTCCGACTACCGTTTGTCAAACAAACATCATCCCCAAGCAAACTTTGATCTGCCTCCTACTGTCTTGCAACGTGTTAAAACTGTTTCATCAACTTATCTTGTTGTTTATAATTTATACCATATCTTTGGTTATTTTCTTATGCTTGAGGAGCATTAAGATTTTGATTCACCTGTTGTATGATCAAACATCACTGACGCTTAGTAGAAGAGGTAGAAACACATATAAAACGTACATAAAGTGTCCAAAGTAGACGATGTTGGTTGAGCTATAAAAGCAATATTTTGTGGATATAGACATAACTATTCAAGCTGTTCAAGACTGGGGGCTGAACCTTGTTTCGGATCGCCGTCCTGGGGGAGGTGTTTGAGGGGAGGTAAAATTTTTTTGATATTCTAGGGTCCTTAGATGCAATTTGGTGCATCATTTTGGAAAAATTTTAAGGTAAATCGATGCAATTTTTTAACTTTTCTTACTACTTAGGGAAAATTTTAATATTTGAGGGTTCTTAGATGCAATTTGGTGCATCATTTTTTAAAAATTTTTAGGTAAATTGATGCACATTTTAGACATTTCTTAGTCCTTTGGAAAATTTTTTTGATATTTAAGGGTCCTAAGTTGCAATTTGGTGCTTCATTTTTGAAAATGTTAAGGTAAATTACTGCACAATTTCGACTTTTTCTAGTCCTTTCGGAAATTTTGTGATATTTGTGGGTCCCAAGATTATTGCATTATTTTGGACAAATGTAAAGGTGAATTACTGCACATTTTTGACATTCTTTAGCATTT
Source organism: Holothuria glaberrima (assembly GCA_009936505.3). Classification (NCBI taxonomy): domain Eukaryota; kingdom Metazoa; phylum Echinodermata; class Holothuroidea; order Aspidochirotida; family Holothuriidae; genus Holothuria; species Holothuria glaberrima. The sequence goes on from WURT03115865.1 coordinate 10,637, forward strand.
TGGAAACTTTTTTTTATATTTTAGGGTCCTAAGTTGCAATTTGGTGCATTATTTTGGAAGAATTTTAAGGTAAATTACTGCAAAATTTCGACTTTTTTTATTCCTTTGGAAAATTTTGCGATATTTGTGGGTCCCAAGATGAAATTTGGTGCATTATTTTGGACAAATGTAAAGGTAAATTACTGCACATTTTTGACATTCTTTAGCCCTTTGGAAAATTGTTTTATATTTGAGGGTACTTAGATGCATTCTGGTTCATCATTTTAGACAAATTCTAAGGCAAATTACTGAATTTTTTTGCTTTTCTTAGCCTCTTGAAAATTTTTTTGATATTTGTTGGCTCTTAGATGAAATTTGGTGCATTATTTTGGACAAATTTTAAGGTATATTACTGCACATTTTTGAAATTTCTTAGTCCTTTGGAAAATTTTGTGATATTTGAGGGTCCTTAGATGCAATCTGGTGCATTATTTTGAAAAAATTCTAAGGTAAATTACTGCAAATTTTTGACATTTCTTACAGAAGAGATGAATAACGCGTTTTCGCGCTTGGAAATAGGGGGGCGGGGCTAAAGCATACTTCATCTCCCACAAATTTCGCTGGGGGCTACCCCCCACTTCCTACGCCCTTGTATCTTTTATATAAAAGCCTTTTCAGGCAATACATAGTTGTTCAACTGAATACCTTGTCACCAACCAGACAGTTTTTCTGATTTTAATATCAATAGTTTGAGGCTGTATGTGCTTATTTTCTGTAGGGCTCTAATACCCCATATTGACTGCCTTATGCGAACAGTGCAACTAATTAACGCTACATCAATTATACCTGTCGAAGTTCTTCTACCATTATCGTAGCTACCCATGCGATCAAAACATACTCTTGCCAACTGATGTCTTGCCTGAAATTCGTCAGGATGATGTAGCTAAACAGAAGCAAGAAGACCACTTGCATAACCTGTAATACAGTAAAAATATAGATCCAAAATTTATAGATATTTATAGATGCAAAAATTTACGCGTAAAAAGTCTTTTAGCTTTTAAGAGAGGTTGAAGACTCATTTGTATCGTCTTTATTTTGCTTTATTTTTTAAGCCCATTTCTTGTATTCTTTTATTTCTGCTATTTTGTTTTTGTTTTCATCCTTTGTCACTTTCAAGTGTTGTTTTAACTTGGCACCTTTGATTACTTTTCTATATGGTTGGCCTCTAATACTACTGCTACTGCTACTGCTACTGCTACTGCTACTACTACTACTACTACTACTACTACTACTACTACTACTACTACT
>WURT03115887.1:0-11923 GCA_009936505.3 Holothuria glaberrima
ATATAGCACTACTACACTCCAGTACAGAACATGTATACGGAATCTTTTGACGTAATCGGTGGATGAAAACAGGCAGACAGACACATTGACACTCTTTGTATAACGTTAGGCTGTGACATCATAGGCAAACAAGTATTTAAGGTTGATTTTACCTCAGTATTTCGAGAGGAAATAATACCAAAAAAACATATTTCGTTCATATAGTGTACAGAACTGTTCATAATATAGTTCAACTCCAACGTAAAGGTTGTCATCATGCATTGTGTACAGTGCTAGCTTAGAGATACGCGATAGACAGCGAGAAAACATAACCTTCCCATACATGTTAATAATCGGTAATCGGCATCGGCCCGATTATGTTATTGAATAATCTTTAATCAGTAATTACCGATTATGGAATAATCGGTCGAATACTAGCTAAGAGCACATGTAGATTATGACTATTTCCACATGTCCTTGGCCATGGAGACTTTTTGACCTTTTCAGTTAGTCTTACTCGAGCAGATTCATACATGTATTAAACTCTCATGAAAAATTCTAGAGGTTTGTCTGTTAAGTTGGCAGGATTTTAACCTGGAATTTATTTAAACCTGACAACTTACAGGTTAAATGCCTTCATTATTACCTCAATCACCATAGGTAACTATTATGGAGGATTTGATGGTTGTTTTAGTTGGCCTTTATTATGGTGGACTGGAAAATTAAATAGGGTGCTTTTATCAGGAAGGGATCAAAGTGACAATGTGAAATTGAAACTGGTTGTAACACACAGTTTAAAAGGTTTGGCTGGAACCCTGGTTGTGGGTTCTACCAGGGTCCTAGCATCAGGAAAGCAACTTCAGGTTTTTGCCTGAATTAAGAATTAGCCCATTGGACTTATCATAGAAAATAATTTATAATGTTCAGAATGTGGTCCAGGAAACCTTCAAGCCTGCAGTCAAGGGTGGGGGGGGGGGAATTAATTCTTTGCCCCCTTTAAAGTAGATTACAATTGCCTGAATTAATTTTAGTATATGTTGCCCACCCCCACCAAATTTGTACCCCCTGGAAACTGTCTGAACCCCTTCAGTACCTTATCTGGCTAAGAGCATGTAAATCTTGTTGACCACATCACATGTGAAGTAATGTAATTCTATGACATTGTTGGCATGGATTAGCGGATGTGTAAGATTTCCTGTAGTTGCACATATTAAACTAAATTTTCCATTTGTGAGCTTCTGTACTTATTAATAACAAATGTATAGTCACTGAGGTAGAATTAACATCATTCTTGTGGAGAAAGGGAAAGGGAATGGTGAAAATGATATTGCAGAAAAGAAGGGGGGGGGGGTAAGGTGAAAACAGGTTCCTCCAAAAACTTTCTTTTGAACTTGTTTTGTCCGTAGATCTAAACTGTATGAAATGTCGTCATTCACCATTCTCCATTTCCCCATATAAATCATAAGTAGGTACCCTTGAAACATTGTTCTTTGTGTTTCATTTCCATTATTTCATTTATTTACTCAAAGTAAGAGAGAATGACAGATGAGAATTATGACAGCCCTCATCCCCATTCTCTTCTATCACATCAGTCTGTAGCAAGGAATCTGTATTCCACTTCCTACAATGAAAGCCTGACCTCAGAATGGTGTCACATTTTTTTCATTTATTTCTGTGTCCAATACAAGTTTCACATGATAAACTTTGAAAGGGAAAAATTACAAACTGTGTGAGATGAGGTGGACAGAAACTCCCTGAAAAGTTCATTAAGTGGTACAAATTAAGAATATGTTTTGTTCTTTTCTGTGCGTGTATAAATTTAAGTCATAAAATCAGATATTTTACTGAATATTCAAAAGCATTTCTTTATTTGTCATTCGTCTGTTGCATAGGTCTAGTTCCAGTATCACCTACAATTAAGCTCAATTCATGACAAGTTTCTTACAAAAATATTTTCCCTACGGATACATTTACTTCCAAAAAATAATGTAGAGAGAGAGCATTGCACAGTATTTTCGATAAGACATTACTTTGTAAGTTTAACCATAGCTTACAGTTACCTCCAACACTGGCTGCAAAAACAAGAACTTGTCATCTTATCAAAATGTAAACCAGTTATCATGTATTCCTTAAAATTTGCAGTTTAACTGCAGGACCTAAAGTCTAAAATTACAAAATTAGAGAGTAAAATTCTATGTAATTAGTCCAAATCCCATCTCACAGGGCATTCCTGTACTGTGATATGCTATGTTGAAATTAATTGCCTCAGAGCCTTAAGTTTAACCTTAAGTTTAACTGATTTTTAAGTGAATAAATTTCAACATTGTATATCTCTAGAACTTAATAAGCTAGAATGATGATAGTTGAAGCAATGAGGGTCATTTTTCCACATCCAGTATTAATTCATACTAATATAAATTTAGACTTTTGGCTTATGGGTAACTTGTGTCTTTAATTATAAAGCATCCCCATTGGAATGTCAAATAATGTAGGTTAACCAAAATTATTTGCATATTCAGTATTGCATAATTTTTTTTCAGTTGAAACATTTCACTACATTGAATTGATACTTCCACTGGGCTATCAAAATATGTTAGCCATTCTCTTGTTTGAGGGGCATTGCCCTTTAACCTGTAAGGAGTTTACATTAAACCTCAATGGAGGCCACGTTAAGTGGCTATGAACCCTTACTTTTAAACTACCTTTTTTTGCAAAAACCTCCTATGGCCTAGGGACCGGAAAAGAATATATACACCTCTTAACCTAACCAACCCTAGGTATATCAAAACATTAGTTCCATAACACAGATGGTAATAATTAAGAGAGCTGTACACATCATGCCATTGATCCGTGAAGCTGTATCAGTTGTCATGGGTGGTTCTGTCACAAGAGCTGTTGAAGAAACAAACATTAAGATAATTGATATTTGGTGAAAATGCGATAACGGTTACCTCTTTGGAGTAAAACAAACTATCATTCCACACGTCACCCTTACTCAAATGGAAAAATGACTTAAACAAAAGCAGCTGTTGTATTTTGTGCTGCAAAGGATATGCCAGGTTACATATTGGTGAAATGGTAAGAGATTATCTTAAGTTTGTTTTCGACTTACTAGGACAAACTGATTTGCATATTTTCATTTTTAAGCAGTTAATGATACAAAAAGCTTTGTGGTAATAACCAAGAAATTCTGTTTGTATCAATGATGATCAAAGCCAAAAGAAAGTCACCAACGGCATGAGATGTTATTTATGAACCTGCTTCAAGTTTTTATCTGATTAGCATAAGAGCCAGCTTTCTCATCGCAAACAGCTCCACAAGCAAAGGAAAATCATTTTTGACAATTTTGGGTTGCCTTTAATGTTGCTCATTTGAATAGTCTGTAAAGATTGGGAAAGGTTATTGAACAATGGTTACACCAAAGATAGAATTTGTTTGTGTATTATCAAATTAAAGGGAAACCGATCGCCTCAAACTTAATTAGCATACCCTGGTATCTTAACAATTCCTCAGAAGCTCATTTTAATCATGTGGTAATACCGTAGTTTTGTTACTGAATTGTCAGATTCAAGAGGAAAGTTCGTTGATTTACCGTTCTGATGATTTTTTTATGTTCAGAAATAATAGAAAGATTTAAGGAAGTAATAAATTTGTAAGATTTAAGTGATGTTTGGTAAAAAATGTGATGTGACTGCTGATTCCTTTTAAATGATAAAAGTAGTTTAAATGGTGTAGTAGTTTCGTCAGTAAAAATTATTGCCACAGGGGTTATGCCAGGTGGGGCACAGGGGACCAGCGTCTTGTCAGATTTGAAGTTTTTTCATTATCTTCATCCAAAATTGTGACTAAATAGTTATATATTTGGTGGACATTTCAACAAGTCCTTAAAAATAAATGTGGAAAATGTTTTTTGCAACAATGAGTTGCTAAGCTCTATGACATCATCAGAGTTAAAAAAAGGATGTGTCAGGGCTGGGTTTTTTTAACTTCCAATTTTGTGCAAATTTTTTTGTGCCAAAAATGTCCCTCTTGCACTTGAAATGAGCAGAAGCAAACAAAAAATTGTTATACATAGCCTCAGTGGTCTCAGTTAGTGTCTTGAATTATTTAAGTATGGGGAAAGGCAGTGCCGGGATTACGCCAGAACCACCAAAAGACCATCTTACTAAAAACTGTAAAGCAATGTTTATGTCTATATTTTTCCTTTATTGGAAGTTAAAAAAATTAAAAATAATAACCATATAATTTTTAGCCAGTAAAAACCTAATGGTTGAGGGATTTCTGTCATATTTCTTGAAAAAATGTTTCACGATTTACAGAAAATTTTCAGGACTAATATTTAACGACATTTCACAATTATGTACACAGAAATACAACTCATGTAAACGACGGTGTCTGCAATATTGAACTACTCTTGCAATTTCAAGATTTGGACTGACGAATTATCTGCTTCATTTGGTGCTAATTTTGTGTTACCTAAGGCTTTTCGAATGTACATGAAATTTTTACCTGAGTTTGAGCAATTTCATGACTTTTCAATAGCCTGAGGGGAGGGGGAGGCTCAGTGGCAGCACCAGGGGTGTATTTGCTGCCCAGTCAGAGCCTTTTCCCTCCCAGATTCCCCCCCCCCCCAGCTCCTGAAGTATAGTGGCCTGACTGGAGGAATATAGCCTAATACATTAAAATTATTTGGAATTTTTGCAGTGGATAATGCATTTTGAAACAAAATATACCTATCCTGAGATTTTTCAACCAGAGATATGCTAAAACCTCAGAGTTTTCGGGGCTTTTCCCCCTTGACCCCCACCAGGGGCCCTAAGGCGGACCCCTGGACCTCACCCGCTCAATAGTATAGTGGCCTGATGGTGAGAATAGCCTCATACATTAACATTTTGTGGAATCTTTGCATTTGATGATGCATCATGTACCAAAATATACCTATCTTGAGGCTTAATTTTTAACCCACAGTTATATGCTAAAGCCTCAGAGCTTCTGGGGGCTTTGCCCCCTGGACCCCACAAGGGGCCCTAAGGCCGGCTCTTGGACCCCACCCGTTAAAGCTCACACTTCGCTCGAATTTCTTTGCCCCCAACATTTCCTTTTGCCCGCCATTTTCCCCCACATTTAAAAGCCTGATGCCACCACTGGGGAGGCGGTACCGCCTCCTATTACACTTACCGTGAACGATAAAATTGGTCTCCATTCCTCCCAAAATGTGGTCGTTGACATGACAATGAAGCAGCCACTCGCCAGGGTTGTCATTCATCATTTTGACGGAAGCAGTGAGTCCTGCGAGCAAAATAGTTAACAGTGGACCACGTTCATGCATAAACTAAGACGTCAAAACAGAGTGGTATCATTCAGTACTTGATGTTTATAAGTAGGGGAGGCCCATTGTGCTTGAGTCCCTCCAACAGGGTTTTCGGTAAAATTTGAAAAAAAAACCCAGTGCTCACACACTCTAAAAACACTTGGGTCACGAGGGAATTAAACCAACATTTTGGGGTCAAGTTTTAACCCAATTTTGGTGAGTTGTAGCCTTATTTGGATCATTATTTGACCCAATAAATTTAGTCGGTTCCCTCCTGACCCAATTTTGGTCAAAATGACCCCAGCGTTTTACAGTGTAGTAAGAAGTATAAAGTAGTCAGGACGTTTTCTTTCCTCGCAGTTGTATTTTCTAAACATAGTTATCTTTTAATGTCGTGTGGGCAACTAAAATGGGTGTTTTAGTTTGAAAAGTGACCTGTAATTTAATATACCATTCAATTTTTGAACTGTTTTATGTGCTTAGCCACCAGCTATCGTGCGTTGCTTAGTGAGGTTGTGGCCGTAAGGCATTTTGGCGGCTTTGGAAAATCATCAGTGATTGATTTGGAAGAGGGGATGGGGGTGTGTCCACCAGTATATTTAGGGACAGAGTTATAATTAGGCCTATCAAAGAAAATGATAAAGTAAATGCTGGAATGTCACATTTGGGTGGTTCTCTTTTAGTCCTGGGAAGTGGCGCTTGGCCCGATTAAGTGACATTTACATTCAGAGCCACTCTTTACGCCAAAATTGTGGGTGTATCACTGTTGTGATCAAAGGGGGGTATTCCCCCTTGTGATGGTTCTGTGCCCCTTTTCCACAGAATAAGTCATTTGACCACTTGGAACATCTGAGATTTCCCTTTGAATCACAGACTAATCATCATTGTTGGATTCTTTTCGAATTTAGGCCTGGGCGTCTAGAATATGGTATTTTCAGGTAGCCTCTAGACTACCTGAGAAATACCTAAATAAGCAGTATTATTCAGTACATAGCGAGGTGGTGTGCGCCGATTCCTTGTGAACAGTGGCGGATCCAGGGGCGCAACAGACAAGCGCCTCCTATTGGCCGTCATGCGTGAAAAAAGTTGAGGCAAAAAAGGAAAATGCTTCAAAATGTGTCAAATATAGCACCATTTTGCATCTCAGCCCTCTTTCAAAAACAGAAATTTTCCAAAGGGGAGGAGAACCCTCTCCAAACCTTACGCCCACTCTGTTGAAAATTTCTGGATATGCCCCTGCTTGTGAAGGCCGTAAAAGCAGTTTATAAAAGAAGGCACAATGCAGTGATACATATCCTAACGTAATTACCTGGTCCCAATTCATAGACGTCGGCCACTTGTTTTACTTCTTGTCTGTACATAATAGTCTGTCCATGGAAATGTACAGTATGGAGATCTACCTCATCACCGAGACCCATGAGGTACCAGGCTGTCGTCTCTCCTTCGGTCATTTCTAGACCTTTCAAGTTATGATACAACAGACCATTAATTCCTGTAAAAAGAGTTGAAAAGTGTTCCAGTCATTCTCGGTGTTTTACAGATGATTGCGAGCGCGTCACTAAATCATGGTCGAGCTCACATTAATAAGTCTGCTCATAGGGGGAGTCTGTGCAAATGGCGCCATCAGAGACGTTATGAGGCACGAAGGACGGTAGTGCGCATATTCGATATGCAAAATAAAGTAGATCATTAGCCTGTGCCTGTATATTTCTATGTCTCACATAGGTCTACGTACCCTGTTATGCAATATACGATGTACTGCTGCGGCTATACCTCAAGTGCAGGGATGCTGCCCAATGTGCACATGTAAACGAATTGAAAACGTTACCACACTGCTCCTATACACATTTTGCTCATTGTCAGTTACCATTTGATACAAATTTTAGATGTATAGACCTACTTGTAGACCACGCCCCGATAATTGCAATACACTAATTAACTTCATAATGCAGCTGAAGCATTAAGTGTACTGAGATCCCAAGCTAAGCAAAGTTGTGTAACATGTACATAAATTACCCAGTTCAATAAAGAAGTAACTGAACGAACCATTACTATAAAAAGACAAATCTTTGAACATTAAATAGATGCATGAATTCATGCTATACCGGTAAATGCGATAAACCCAAAGAAAATTTCTCAACACAAACGTCACTCATATCCCAGTAGAGAAAGTCTTACCATGCATTAAATTGCTTTCTTCAAATTCCGGGTCACTTTTGTCCACTTCGTCTGGCTTACCAGCAAATCTTTGGATATTTTCATCTAGAAACCAACTTTTGTTTTCATCGAAAACCGCGAAGAAAATGAAGAGCTCGTTGTCAACATCTGTTCTACGCCCATTTTGCAACACGCCCTCTCTACATATTACTAGAGGCCCAACAACTCCTGTGGGCGCATCGTGAAGGTGACTGACAGGGGAAGAGTAAATATAAGGGGCACAAGCGCCTTCGGCATCAGAGGGACCATCAATGTCTGAGACCGTGAATGTGTAACGGAAGGTATCGTCAGGATCAACGCCATTTTTCCACACCATTCTGTCTAAATTAACCCATCTTACACCATGAATGTAAAAACCATACCGCCGTGAAGCTAAGTTTTTAAAGACTATATCAAATGTTTCTCCGACCTCTGCGTAGATCGGATTTCCCAGAATACCCCAGCTCTCCTCCCTGCTGGATTGTGTTGAGAAGGTCTCGTCGGTGAATTGTCTATAAACAGTTTTCTTGTAAGTGGAACCAAGTAAATGGTCGTCTTGACGCACAAAGACGTTCCCTGGACTGAATAAAGGACAGAAGGTTTCTACACTCAGTATCAATTTTTAAAACTTAATATAAAGCTTGTTTTAACTTTTTACATAACACGCATCTTTTTTAACACATTGAGTAGACTATAATCTTAGCTTGGGGCCCTTTCTCCACGAATGTACCATCTTGCAGTAGTGTTGTCATTCTTTTCGAAGTGGGGCTCACTTGGAGGGAAGTTTCACCACAAGGGAACGCCGATATGGAGGGATAAGCCACGCCGAAGGCGCCTTGGTAACGCAAAGCCCTTCCCCGTGAATGTGTGGTATATCATCGAGCCCCTGGTCGGGTCTGGAGGCAACTTAACGCCCCGTATCTTTGGCAAAGCCTATAACTGATTACATGTAAATATATTACCATTATTTAGTTATAATGTAGTTGTGGCATGATGGTACCAAAGTACCGGCATATATAGGACATCCTTTAAGCTCTGGGGTAATTACAAAATGGGGACGTTACTATGACAATTAACTGACGTCAAAATGACACTGCAGAAGAGCACACCGAGCACTTCACAAAAATCGTATTTATTCTAATTTTGAACGAGAATCTAAATGAACAACTTCCTACTACCTAGAGATGGAGTAAAGGTATAACAAACGGGGTAGACGATTAATGAGCACGTTTTATGTTTATTCTCTGCAAATGTACTTAAAGGGATTTTCCAAACACAAAATTCGGTAAGTTCAAAAAATGCAGAAAATTTTTCTCTTTAAGGAGGTAAAAACCGCATCTCAATAGCTTGCAGCGTTTGGAAGATACAAATTTTTAAAGAAGTGCAATTTTTTCTCAAGACGAAGTGCATTATGGGAAATCTGTGATGTCATCGCGGCACATTAATTTGGCATAGAATTGAATTTCTTTATGATATTGACGCCGCTGTAGGCTATATTTAGCAACGTTGTTTGTTATGCCCTACATATGGTGTATATTTGTGCTAAATCTACATGGAAACATTCAAATATTCCAACAGTATAAAATTTCAAGGACAAACAGGACATTTATTTATAAAGAAAAACAAAAGGAATCTGAGGCAATGTGTCCACTTTACATAACAATCTGTGACCTTGATGAGAACTGGGGGTATTTTTTGACAAAAATAAGCACCCTTATATGAGATATCTCGAGTTAGGAAAAGAGAATTGCTACGGGGTTTGGAGGGCACGAATTGGAAAATTTTGCTCCTTCAGATTAGACCCTTGTGAAATGCCACTGAAAAATGCCTTTAATTTAATGACCTTTGAATAAGTTTGTGTCATAAGTAACATACTTCAAATCATGTACATCACGCAACAAATGTTGCCCATAATACGAATTTGCCACATAATCGCCTCTTGATGCAAACCTGAGGTTGGAAAAGTTTTCGGTGAATAGCATATTGAAGAATTTCTTATTATCCTAATAATGGTCATTAGGCACGGAGCGTAAACCGTGATAACTGCGCAGAAGGCGCGCCGAAATTATGCAATAGGTTTTTTTTTCGGTGTGTTCGTGTGTCTGTGTGTGTGTGTAAAACAGTGTACCGATGAACTAATGCTTTTGAGATGGAATTTAGGAAAACTAGTAATGTAGGTTAAAGCGCGCGAGAATTACGACAGTTTGAAAACGATTTGTGATAGAAAATGATTTAAATTGATCCACCACTCGATCGAAAAATACATCTCAACCCCACAGGAATCCAGAGAAACGCCTTTTGGGGTCATTGAAAAAAAATGGAAAATTTTCTATAATCGATTGGGAGCATGTACCCTCGTGCCCCGTCCTCTACCGTGTCGGCGCCACTGATCTGGAAAAATATACTTTCAGCATTTTCATCAGCAATAAATGCTACAGACAAAGTCCGCGAAAAACGAATCCAGGGCTGGTTGAGACCTAACCATGTTGAAGACATTTTGCCTGCAAGAAGTATTGCCGTGGTATCGTATACTGCGGAGATACGGTACCACCACTTCAGGACCCTTGGTTTGGTGCTAGGCCAGGGGTCAGGACAGCAAAGTTTCCCTTGCAAGCTGTGCGGTATTTGCAATTAGTGACATTATAATACAGAGCTTTTACTTGCCCTCATATGTCATTGGATGGGCACTAAAAGGCAACAAAAGTCTTTATCTTGGGGAAGGGAATTTTATTGAATAGGGGAGAATTCATGACTTCAGTGGTCCCAAAGCCTTTAGAAAAACATTGAAACTATAATTTCATATGAATGTTCCAGTAATGATACTATGCTCCACAAAAAGAGACACTCGAGAACGGAGCAAAAAGAGCATCATGAATTGCATTTTGTGCAATTTTAGCCCACTAACAGACTGAAGTGGTAGTCGGTCCTCGTTTCCTCATTTATCACTAAAAGGTTTGTTCATGCATTATTGTTGGTATAATACACCATTTTCATTTGTTTCACATTGGAATGTACAAAGTTTTTGGGAAGGGGACGTGCCCCTCCCCTTTCTTGGCGACGGTACGGCCAGCCAGACGTCACAGTTAAATCTTAAATTTGAGATTATTAAGTGTCTTGAACGCAAGCCTTTGCAATGTTAAGTGCGCGTTTTGTGATGAAGAAATACTTATGCAGAGCAGTCACACTTTACTATTCAAGAGGGGTAGTGTGATACGGAAGCCGAGAAGTTCTTGGGTGGGAACAATCTGACATGCCTTCTATTGATCGTTGTCCCTGCCATGTTTTTCGGTAATTATCCACTGAAAATGGGAGGGACAAAACCAAAACAAGTGAGGGAGTACTCAAAGAAATGAAGATTACACCGTGTACATTTCAAGACACCCTACAAATAAATGGAACTTTCCGAATACTATTATGTAAAAGAGTATATAATACATGGCACTATATAACTTTTGTTGTATTGCCAACGTGGAAAATCCCAAAATATGGTACAGAGAAAACGCTGATCAGCTAGCTAGCTGAAACGGAAGATGGGGCGGTAGACTTAAAAGGAGACTGAATAGGGGAATGAAGTATGCAAAGATAATTGAAGTGGTCTAAGTAGAAGAATTCGACGTGTTTATTAAAGGAAGCAAGGTAAGGATGATTGTATATATCAAATGAAGGTTTACGTTTAGTATGCCAGTGGTAATTTTAGAGAAACTGCGTGACTGACTAGCCTACATTTAGGCCTAGGCCCTATAATAACTAAGTAAAAGCATAGCCTGGCAGTGCCGTAGCGAGCGGGGGTGTAACACCCCCGATGATTTGGTGGTCTTCAGCAAACTTTTGTCTGTCGGCAAAAGGGGAGAAGGGAAGGGAAAAAAGAGGCATAGAGGAGAGGAGGAAAAGAAGAGAGATGAAGAAAAGGGGAGAAGGGAAGGGAAAAAAGAGGCATAGAGGAGAGGAGGAAAAGAAGAGAGAAGAAGAAAAGGAAGGGGAAGGAAGGGAGTGAAAGGGAAGACGGAGAATGGACAGAAAATAGAGAGGAAGAGAGAACAGGAGCGCACGCCCTGTCTGTTATCGGCTATTCGATTTTCGGCTCTTCATCTAATTGGCCCTTTCAAGTTCAAGGATCGTCGACAAACTGATCATGCATGTGACGGCCGTATCAAAGGCCGTAGGTGTATTTGGACGAGTGACCGAGTCCGTCGGCAACTCGGAAAAGAAAGGGAATTAAATGCTTCCCTATAGGCGAGCTATTTCGCTTACCCATGGGTAAGGTATCCTTAGCCTTTTCTAAACCCTCAACCTTGACTTCAAACACATTTTGCAAATTCCTGAGGATCCGGTTTACCCACAACCAAGGCCGTATGAAGCGGGGGCTGGGGGGGGGGGGGCTCCAGTCCCAGCGAAATTTATGGGGGGTGAAGGATGCTTTAGCCCCCCCCCCCCCTC
>WURT03115898.1:0-11923 GCA_009936505.3 Holothuria glaberrima
GTTCCCAACCCTCAAACCTGCTGCGTCATAAAGAAATCGAATGGCCGTTAGTCGATCATGGTTATTATGCAACCAGACGCCATTTTTTTTATTTTAGTACTTAAAATGCGTAAATTATTAAACGCAAATTTTATTTCAAGGGTAGCATATATAGCACCAGATGGCATGTAAGGACACCTAATTTTTCAAAAATTTCTCAAAGGGGAGGGGCACACCCCCTCCCCTTAGACCCTCCCCCAGGCCGGCAATCACAGAACATACAGCGTTCCCCTCTCCCACGTGAGAAAAATCCTGGCTACGCCACTGCTTATGAGTTAACCTTTCTTGAAACAGGCGTTGAGACATCTTTTGTTGGGAATGTAGCCCATTTTGTCGGGAAAAAATATTCAGCACCCCCCTTCCACTCATCGATCCTTAGGGACGCCCCTGTTCACTGACAGTATACAGTTTAAATTATTGCTTAAGTGAAGCACACAGGTTATCATTTACTTTTTAAAAGAAAGACGGGGGGAATTATCTACCAATGATTAGATGCCCCATAGAAAATCTATTCTTGGTAGAGACAAACCAGAGGTTTCAAGCATGAGAGCATGGGTCCAGAGGATGGGATTTTCACAACTGAGAGATAAAAGCTCATAGACGGCCATTTCAAACAATGATATACGAAATTTGCACCATAGCCAGAAAGGTTACAAATGTCCCCTTTAGCTGAGCTTGAAAGTTAGTACCGATATTTATAAAACGGAGACGAAATGACTTTCACCTTAGGTGTACTACAGTTTGTGGATTACTGTATCTAAAACGACAGAAGACAGAAAATCGCGTTTAATATCGCTCTTATTTAACGTTTTACTGACCCTTAGACCCACACCTGTAGTGACTTGATGAGTTAGGTTGTCATATCTTGAGGTTGCCCTGAATTTTTCTTACCTCGAATGTAGTTTTTGTTTGCTGTTGTTTGACAGCTCTTGCTGTGAAAAGTGACATTTGCAGATGATTGCAACATTGGAGATAAGCCTTGCAATGTAAATAACGTAAAGCAGTATTAAATGTGTACGAAAAGGATATTCGTTCGACGCGTGACATTTGGCTACTTAAATACAACCTGAAGGACAGCGTGAATGGCATAAGTCACCCATGGGTGACTTATACCATTCATATTTGCAAAGTCCAATGAAACCTATACTTTTTTCTTCCTCCCCAACCATAAGACAAGCTCCCTGGACCATCAAAGGCTGACCGTCAGATACTACAAAATGATAAATGAATGAATGTGGCAGAACTATTTATTGAGTATTCAAGGCTTTTATATTACATCACAGATAGTTAAATCCTTCATTTTTCTGCGTACAAATTCTTAAATACCTTTTAGCTTCCAGGCTTTCCTCTTGGTGCCTTTCAACTTTGTTTACAACCGTCATGATTATGCAAACGTACATAAGTTCAGTTAAATTACTGTTTGTATGACAATACTGATTTCATATCGAGTAATACATGGCTATGAAATGTAAATCGATTGAAAATGTATTCGCTTCCACCCTTTATATGTTAACTGATTTAAGAACACCCTCATTTTGCTACTGTAACAAATTATGAAGTTCATGGATTAGAATTTTTCCCTCATCCCTAAACCTTTATGAAAGCCGCTGTACTATACCTGCAATACCGGCAACTCACTCATTAAAAACCATCACGAGTCGTTGTGTAGCTCGGAATATGGGCTTAAATTTAATATAAAGGTCCTCCTTTCTAAGAAAATTTTTATATATTTGGCAAAGGAGAACATTGTTTATGGTACAACTTCAAATTCCTTAATGTGTCAGTGATTAAAATATGCGGAAAGTTTTTTTCTTAAAACCTTTAGTAAACTATTACCAATCACATGAAAATATTAACTCGTCACAAAGTAAAGTGATGGATGCACGTCTAAAGAATTCGTTACACGCACAATGATAACGGCAACAATATAGAACTATAAGGCTAGGCAATGCATGATAGCGAACCGATGACACATGCGCTGAAGAGAAATGATATATGGGATTATCTCATTGGATTCTTAGTGGCCTGAGTAGGCGGGGCTAGAAATATTAACGCCCTCTCGTTGGAAACACCCCAGCTTAGTCGAGCCGTATACTCTATCAGTATGTAATGATGCTTATAGACACAGTGTGTTTAACAGACAAGTTTCTTGTTATTTGATTATTTACTTATAGACAGGTATTCGTCTTTAATACAAACAAGTAGTGTTATAAATATGCACTAAGTTGTGGAGTACGACCAAATTAATTGCAACATACAGAATCATATACGTGCGTTCATTACAAAGAAAGGTCCTTGTCATACGCCAAAAAGGCGGGCAAATAAATTTCATTGTAGCTCCTAAAACAAAGCTGATGTGGTAATATTGATACAGTGTAAAGACAGACATTCACGGTTATCCTTGTGCGAAATCTACTTGCCGCTTGCATTAATGCCCTCTTTTCGTTGGGCTGTTGTTGGCTCCATAGTAATTCACTGGTATTATTCTATATCCCACATTTTCCTCAAAATTTAAAGTAATGCTACCAAAACGTCGGCATAGGTCCAATGTGCAAGTCTTTTATCACTCATTTTTGGAAATATCAATTCCAAAAAGATTTTAATTTTAATGTAATTCAATACAGGGTAAGGCATTCCAATGACATTTTTAAGCGCTAAGGACGCCCCTTGACAGCTACTTGTGTTTTTTGACAACATTCAGTGGCCGCTTCTCCTTTGGGAACCTTCACCAGTTGAAAAAACGCGACTTCTTCAAATAAAGAAACCATCTAAGAGTTTTGTTGTACATGCACTCCGTAGATGACCATAGATGCTATTAACTCGTTATTACATTTCCGTAAAGTTTGTTTGCATTGTACCTCTTAAATACTTCCTCCATCGAAACAATAAGAACACGCTGACTATTACGTTTTATATTCAAGTTAATTATTTAAAATAAACCATTAAACTGTCAATCATTTAAGCCCATGTTAGTACTTCCTGCTACGGCTATCGAGTTGTATCTCTTAAATGTAAGATTTGTGTGTGAATGCTTCAACTTTGCCCACAGTAATTTGCCTAAAATTCCCTGCACATGATCATTACTTTACACGGATTGTCTGGATGTCTAAGACATCCATACCCCTTTGAAGGTAGAAAACTGCCATCGATGACGACAATTTCTACAAGATAGGGGAAACAACATCCATCAGAAAAAAAATAAAAGAAACGTTCAAGGTATTCATAATTACAACCTGCACTCTAAACAATGTCTAAAATGTCTGTATCGGTTTGTGTATCTTGCATACACCCATCCTTTTCTTAGCCGGCTTCACGAACACTTCTACAGATTTTTATAAACCAGACATACGTTTCAAAAACGCATTTAGAGGGTTACCACGCATTTAGCTATGGACGTACTTTTCGGTAGACTAAGCTTTGCACAAAATATTTTAAGGGCTTTCAAAACAGAAGTACGAGAATCATTTTATCATTGATGATTGTTTGATGGGTCAATTCAGGCGTTCTTAGAGTGTAACTGTTTGCCTTAAAATATCAGTTGCCATGTAATATCAATTGTGTTTACTGGAAATGAATGTTCTCCAGAAAATAACTTTCTTGTAACTGGTTAAGTCCAACAGGACAGTGACCATCAAAATGAGAAACTATGAATATTATACTGCGAGAGAAGCCTTGTCTATTTTGTCTTTAAGTAAATTGATATCAACTCACATTTAAGGATATACTTGAACTTTTAAGCGTCACTCACACTCATTATGAAATTGGGCATTTGCCAATTTGTACCAAAGTTATAACGCAGATGTCTAAGATTCTTGCCTGGGCCCTAAGAATAGAGATTTTTTAAGTCACTATATTGCGTTTTCCCCTAGCTCTTGTTACATAACAGGACAAGGGCAAAGAGTTTTTTAAAACCAGTGGCGGTGGAACATTTTTTAATGTGGGTGCAAATGTCGCGATATTTTAAGCTAGCATAAGCAAATGTGCCCAATGGTACCACAGGGGCCAAAGTTCTTCCAACAATGTTTGAGTTCCGAGGCTCGGACATTTACCACACAAATTTCATGACAGTTTTACCATTCTAACCTTTATAAAGGCGGACTAATATCTACTAGATTTAATGGTGCGGGGTTTTAAGCGTGTGGTGATGATGGCAGAAGCTGCATATAAGTTTGAAAGAATTATTCTTCCCAGGCGGTCCCAAAAAGGAGTAGAAGGGGTCCATTTAACCTATCTATCTTTTATATGTGTATTCGCCTTGTGTAACCTTGTACTTCATTTTACATTCAAAAAGTTCTCCACTCCTTTGTAGAACAAAATCGGGGAAATTCCTCCCTACAGTTGCCGATATAAATAGAAACGTAAAGTTAAGGGAAATTTGGGGAACAGTTCTGTGAAATTTGTACAAGAGGGTAGGCCCCTGTGCTTGCACCTAACCTTTATTCGGCCTCAACTAGTTCGCACTTACACGTAGTACTCTGCATAGGCCACTCGTGTGATACAAGGGCATCGACTGAAAAAAAAAATAAAACTTTATACGCCCTTGGGATTCTCTTTCATTCCGTCCGCTTTGGTGAAAGTAGAACATCCCCCCCCCCCATTTGCAAAAATCTGCTATTACACCTCGGAAGAAATTCCTCATTGGATGTAAGCACTGTACACGGTATTGCTGACACATTTTAGAATATTTTTGCCTAGGATTCCGATTGTTATCAAGTTTTATCGTGAGGCTTGTGTGTATTGGGCAGCTGACTAAAAGTTGTGTTATTTACCTAATTGGTACATGTCATTTATTTTTCGCAATAACACAGATCCCTGTTTTCGTAAAGCAAGAAATTAGTCTGTAGTACCGTATGCTAGCATTCTTCTCTATTTTCAATTGCCACAAACGAGTGTAAAAATGTAAAATTATAGGCCCATCATTTCTTAGCAATCTACACTGCTCGTCTCGATGTTTGGCTGTGTGTTTGAGTGAATATTCATGCTGGATTCACTTGTAACATTTTATTTACAATGACTTCATAGGATTCGAAGGGTTGACAGCTTTATATTCACTGATCAGCAAGTTTCTACCCATCCCCAATATCAATTATTTGAGGTTAAATGACTTTTGTATCACATTTGGAATTTGTTTTGACTAAACTGCAACTGTCTCATGACAGTAATTGTAGTCACTTTCCGGAGATGAAAACGAGGGAGGAGATTGACTCTAGAATTAGAGCCACCCCCCCCCCCTCAAAGATTAAAATATGCTTCCTCACCTACTTATCATAGCCGCAAAGTTGAGAACCCCATACTTATCCATTTTGTGAAATTTGTTAAACTGATTCATTAAAATATCGTTTTTTGTATACAAACACGTCAAACAATGCTGAAAAATCTAGCACCAAATTCCATTTAAGCACCCCAAAATTTTATTTCCTATTATAATGGTAAGCGGGGACGCCCCCTTCTTATAGACTAAACCACCCTAACGGCGTCTTACTTTTAACGTTAGTCTTGAAGCTAAGAACAAGTCCTCTCCTTTGTCGTTAGACACGTTATTGATGTAGAACACCAGACGCTAGGAGCGTGAACGCACCGGGAACATTCCGCAAGCTTGAACGGTCCAAACGTCGGACGCCCAGATAATGGGGGGAAGATAGAAGTCAACGAAAACCCCTCCAAATACGGAAAGTTTCATGACTTCACCAGAAACCAGGAACCTATCAAGTGCTTGGCACAAAGCGTAGCCTAGATGGACTTGCCTGACATTTACAATGGATTTTTTTTTTCTAGAACTTAAAGCTTGTAACGCGATATGCATCCAGTGTGAAGGAAGCTTTCGACCATGGGTACTGCGAGCACAAAACAATAAGTGAAAGACCCGTCAAGCAATCCTAGTCGGCATTTGTTCTGGCTTCAAGACAGTAAATTTACGTTGCTTTTGAATCGTCCTCAGAAGTTATAACCAACTTAATGGTGACCCGCCCTGATCAAACTCCCGAATGGCAAGTCTGTTTGATTCAAATACCACTACCTTTATCGTTCAATCAAATATAAATGTGGCACAATTCAGATAATTACCTGTCATAAAGAGACTGAGAACAGAATTGAATCAAATGCAAATTCCATCTTCTGTTATATCATAAGTTAGAGCTTCCACTAAAACATAAACATCAAACATGATTGCTTAAGGAGAATCTGGAATTACTCCAGGTCATCGGCAGTTCTTTACCAGAATCATAAAAACTGGTTCAACGTTCAGGAATCAGCCAACCTATACTTTGTACCAGGAGTAACAGAGTGCTCAGATTGCATGTAACAGAACGGCATAAGGCTCTTAAGTTTTTTCTCTTTGGTAATATTAGCTTTATGTAATGGCTATCTATTGTTTTGCATATGGCTGGTGTAAGTGACATGTCTATTTGTTTTTGACAAGTATTCATTGCATGCATTTCATCTGAAGCGAACCTTATTTCTTCCAAAGCTTTTATTTTGAATTCGAATCTCCTTCTACAAGGAAACGAATCAGATACTTTTCATATGTTATTGGACGCATACATTTAGCATGCATAATTGTTAATAGAACTATGGAACCTAGCCTATCCTGTAGTCGCCGGTTCTCGAATTCACGTTGTGTATATTCGAAACTATCAGTTTAGGATTTAATCTTCTTAGGACGTGAAAGAGAGCACACACTTGCATTCAACAGAGACCAGAATGTCACAATTTTGTCTTTGTACCAATTTGCTGTTATTCTTGTTTTTGTGTTGGATTTCAGGGAACGTTTTAAGTCAAGACTTGGTAAGTCAATTTCTTTGTCTTAACTTTGCGTTTGATAAGGAGAAGACAACTGGGCTCATCATTTAAATTTATCTCACCGTTTCTTCAGAAATAAATTGATTTCATGGACAAAACTAAAAAGGTCGATGTTAGAAAGTTCAAGGCAAAATCGTTTGGAATTGTTTGTCACAACTCTATCAATCCGATAATAAATCCAACTATAACCATAACATCCTTATCTTAATTTACTCTAAATTAATAAAAATATAATTGTTTCATGAAAAATGTTTTATTTCTTACATATTGTCTCTTGACAACATTTAGAAATATATCAAAAATTTAATAACGAAATTATTGTCTGCTTTTTGGAAGTCTATCGAAGGCATAATGCAAACCGCCGTAACTTTAAAAAGTTTTATAACTATACATCCACGAAACTTTTACATCTGTTACAATATTGTATATACCTTCTTGGTCCTCACTTACAAACTCGTCGGAAAGACAATTTGTTTGTTGATTTGTCGCTAACAAACTAAGTCATTCGAACCCTATCTTTTTATGCCTTACCTGATCTTCTGTTGCTTTGATATTATAAGTTTTTTATGATCCTCCTTTATTTTGCAGTCGTTTTAAACAATCTTAACTTGTAGTTATGTTAGCGAATTATATTGTCTTCATTAAGACGATCAATATAAGATAGAGCCGAGCAATTAATCAAATGTTGGATACAAGAATGCATACGACTGTTGAATTATATTGCCTCTTAAATATTGCCCGTTGGGCGCAACCATATGAAACGTTTGACAAATAAAATTTCTAATACAAAAACGATTCTTTCAATGGAAAAATAAAACGATTGCTTTGTATAGAAAAACATAAGTTAATGAGAGTTTGCCGTTGAAACACTTCTGTTCTTTACTAGAAACTAAAAATTTAAAAATAAAATTGTATAAAGTGTAATTGGTCTACATTCCGTTAAACAGGTAATGCAACAGTAACTTGAAAAAAGATCTCAGGGTTTTCCGACTCTGCGGAAGCCTCACACTCTAAAAGTACGAAATATGTCTACAGCACGTCTGCTACTTTAACGACTAAAACTATTTTGATTGAAATGGGAAGTAAATTGCTCACTGAAAGAAAAGTAAGAAACGGACAAAAATGAAGAAAGGAAATTCACCATTATAAGTTCCTTTGACGAGCCTATACGGAACGAACGGAACATAATTCACACCAGCCTACCTAAATGTCAGAGAGAAAATGCCCAGAACAGAGTTAGGGTAACTTAAAAGATAATGTTGAAAAGTCTTTGGAAAAGTAAACTTGATAGATATTTTCCCATTACCTTTGTTTTATTGTTTTTTCGGGAGTGATTTTTTTCAGTGCTATGAAAAATTTCTTATGTTTGAATTTGACGTTTAAATTGTTTCAAAGAGGTGAAATCCTGACCACAAGAAACACAAATTATTCCACATCATATTACCATTATAACTATTGGGACAACAGTCTATATTGACATCGGGCCAATTTTAAGGACCTGAGTTGATTGTCGATACCCCCTCAATAAATCATTTTTCAACTATCTGTGTTTTGGTTTTTTTTTTTTACATTTTTTGTCGATTGCGAAGAATTTCCTCCTAAATAGGTAGCAACCAAACCTTATGATCATTCCCAAATTATAAAAAAATCTCATTTTGCTCCTTACAGTACCAAGAGGCTTAATGTAGGAAACACCATATATGCTTACAGCCCAAGATGGTTAGTACATTTTATGTGAATGAGGTACTGCATAATAACTCGGGGGTATGAACTCTATAATACAATTGCATTTTGATAACTCAAATTTAGGACTTAAACTAGGAATCATTTGTCCTTACAAAAAATGGGGTAATGCGTTGTCAAGAAGATGATAACTAATCTCTCTTGGGTCAGTCGTTCATTTCAAAGCACTTTGATCGATGTTACAATTTAATGTTGGCCTATTAGGTAAATAGTGGTATAAAACATGCTTTTTACATACACAAAGATTGGTGCAAAAATTTCATTACACGAAAAGAACTCCAATTGGTTCTATACTGATGCGTCCGATGATATTGTCGTGGTTGTCCTAACAAATCTTATAAACGATCATTAGAACATTGGAACTAGAACGGTCGCAATAATACTCTTTTGTGGCTATCAAATCTATGCAATATAACGTTTTAAGTTTTTCATCTCAACATTTACTGAAGCTGTGTGAAATAGTGTCATCAAAAATACCGAATCAAAACTCTTTGAAGCATTGTCCAATGTAAAACTGAGAGAAGACAGCTTTTGAAGTTTCATCGAAAACTTCGCATTCATAAGAAATATGACTTTCCATTTAAAACTTCGCTAATTGATCTATTGATTGATTTAAAGCTAACGGCTTCAATAACAAAAAAAATATGTTAAGAATGATCCTTGAATCGGAAAGTTGAAAACAGCCCAATGTAAATTTGTTTTGTTCTCAACGTTAAAATCACACACTGTGCTTGCTAATTATCAACCACCTTTTTTTTACTAATAGACCAATAGTGTGAGTTTTCTCCATTTTAAAAAACGAGCTTGAAGATGAATTTATGCAGAACAAAATCTGTACTTTATATACTGTTGGCAATATTTAATTTCTTAAAATCTTAAATCAGTTCTCATACTGAAAAGGGACCAATAAGTTGTGATACCTTACTCTAACATTTTCATTTGTAATAGGTCATCTTTTAAACTCATAACTCCATTACCGTTACCTTAAAGCACTTTTCCGACAATTGAAGAAAACTCTTTATCTGAGTAAAATGAATAATCACACCAACTCCTTCAACTTACTAAGCATAACTTCAATTCTAAATAACTCTTGAAGATGTAATGCATGTTCTTTATAAAAAAAAATAAAGTTAAGGAGTTGAAGCATTTTTAACTTCATAAACGAACAAAAATTTGATAATGACATTATGTTGTTGTAAGTTGTATTTCACCGAAGGAGGTCGCGTTAGTTTTAATAAATGGAAAGAAAAGAATTTCCAAGTAAAAGGTTCTTTTGGCAGGGGTATTTGACTCAAATAGGTGAGTAAAGAAGTATCATTGAAGTAAGCCCCAATAATGTAGTTGTTTCAATGGGACGAAATCAACGTTTTTATTCCATTTTAATTACTCACATATTCCATAGTAGGGTCATAATCATATTGCGTTTTGGCTTTTTTGGCCACGATCGTGAGTAGTATCTAACAGAACAGAATAGAGCACGCAGAACGGAACCATGATTTACAATCTTAAGCCTGAGAGGATGTTCATGTTGAATTAAATATCACATCAAATGAACTGCAACCTTTTAGAAGTAGCTACTTCGGTTGTTGATTTGGACTGGGACTTGAAAAGAGGTGGTAGGTCAAAACATATCAAAAGACTAGACTACTAATTACGTTTACGATTTACATCTTTAAGTGGACCATTCTTTATATTAAATTTGTCGATTGACAATGAAACATCATCTTTCAATACATTTTTGTTTTTGTTTTAGGGCAGTGGACAAACGGTTACTAGCAAAGGTATGTGCTCATGCATGAAACCATCAGTATTATGGCCAAACCATTCCTATTAATTTGTGTTGACCATTAGCAAGATATAAAGCTAGAACCAGCTATATTTACAAACGTTTGCTTATGGAAAAATTTAAAATCAACATTTTCATTTAATTTTGTAAAAAATTCATACAGCTTATGATTTTTTCTCTATATCTAATTTTAACTTATATTATTCGTCAGAAATTTATAAATAAAGTGAAACGTCATCATTTTGCAGATTTTTCGTATTTCTTTTATCAACGACCGGAATATCCTAGAGATTGCAAGGAGGCTAATATATGTTCAACGGATAAGCCAAGTGGTGTTTATCTAATTAAACCAGATGGATTTCCAGAACCTTTCGAAGTTTACTGTGACAATACAGTAGATTCTGGAGGATGGACGGTTAGTGGAAATATTGTTATGGTTTACATTTTTATTTTTAAATACTACAGGATAGCATACCTATCTTGGTATTTAGCATAAAATAGTTGTTTGGAGATAATTTCGTAAAAGCACATAAAGGGGACTACGACAATTTTAATCAGATCACTCTGTACCGTTATAAATATATTATTTCTGTTAAATTCGGACAATCACAACTCAAATGATCTAGCAGTAACAGTAACTTACTTTTACTTTAACACCCCATTTGCACGTTACATATTCCTAACTCTGTCATAATGTCCTTATCCATGTTAGGTCATACAACGCCTTCAACATGGTTCAATTCTTTTTAATCGGAATTGGAGAGAATATAAAACAGGATTCGGTTTCCTATCACAAGAGTTCTGGATCGGCAACGATAAGTTGTCACATCTTACCAATCAAAACACCTATGAACTTCGTATTGACGTTACAAGTGAAGATGGGCTGTCTTTCTATGTCACGTACAATAAGTTTCGTATCAGTGATGAATACGGCGAATATAAGCTGAATAGTGTTGGTGAATACAATGGATCAGAAGGTAAGAATATCGTCATTATATCAATACCAATTCTGGAATATGGTGAGCAGAAACTCATAAATGTACTGTTTTATCTTGCAGATAACATCACCAGGTTCTTGTGTCCTCCAAGCTCTGTAAGTCAAGAAAAGATACATTGATGTACATGTACATATCATGCGTGCATTCTTCTCGCTTATTAAGCATAACAGTTTTTTATTTATGATTTTGAAAGTACTCTGTTGTTTTTTTCTCAAGTAAACTTAAGTTTTAAAAAAGGCCAAGTTTCAATAATAAATTACACCAATTTTTAAACTGGCCAATGTACTGACTGAAGTTTTCACGTCATCTCGCCTCAGTAGCACTCACGAACTGATAAGTACTGTAACAGCTGCCATGACGGTCTATATAATCTTTTTTAACTTAGAATTACGATTTCATTTTAGGAAGGTGCAGTCTACATTACTCCCGATTGTTCAAGGCGTTGTTCCTGCTCGAGCGGCCAGTTAACATGTGATGATACTTACCACTGTAATCCAAATGCAGTTTGTGAAGAGCGGAACAACGTGTTACAATGTTACTGCAACGAAGGCTACATAGG
>WURT03115909.1:0-30080 GCA_009936505.3 Holothuria glaberrima
TTATTATTATTATTATTATTATTATTATTATTATTATTATTATTATTATTATTATTATTGCATCGGCGCTCAGTGGCTTCCGCCATTTGGGTCTACCGCCCAAACTTCTTTCATATATCATAGTTTGGCAGAGAGAAACTCTTTCAACTCAAAGTGCTGAAGGTGTTGGTAAGATATGTCTGTAACCACCATCATTCCACCAACTATTCGGGAGAAATTTCGTAATTAAGTTTTATTGGACTGTCCATCCATAAATGGAGAGTCCTTCTGAGTCCCAAATCGAATGAAGTAATTCTGTCGTTCAGTGCTTCTCGGTTAAAGTATCATCATTCCGACTAAAGCTCATTTTTTTGGGTGAATCATGTGGTCGAGAAAGAAAATTGACCCTTAGTTCTAGTGAGAAATGAATCTCTGTGAGAAAACATTTCAATGATGGAACAACCATTTGTTGAATCCCAAGTTTGGCTAAAATCTCCACAACAAAACATGTTTAATTAGTAAATTTGTGCACCGCACTCCTTCGTTGATCAAAAGTTTTCATTTTTAATGTATCCTCGCAGTTCAATAATTATTAATCCCGACTTTCAAATATGCCTCGAAAGTGAAGCGTTACCTTAGAAAATGATGTAACGCTAATGCAATATGTGTATGCTAACGTACCCTTCACCTGTAACGTGCCTTTCACGCCTGTTTAGCTTCTGATGCGTTAATTGGCGCTATGGCGCGTTAGTACACATGCACATCATTACATTGTCACTGAGTCTAGGACAGTTGCCTAAGCAACTGAAGGAAAAGGCTACATCACAATACCTGGCACAAATATAGTTACCACTGATCTAAATAAAGGACTGGACATACCACGCGCTATTGTTTACCATTTTAGCGTTGAGGAACCACTTGGTGTTAGAAGTATAGGCGGTCACTGGACCATGTAATTTGCAAGAATGTGGCTTTTTGTCAATTGTAAAACAAGGAGAGACTTCAAGGACAGAACAAGTTTGTCCAACTTTCAAGCGAGGGAGCGAATCTCTAATGTGTTGATAAATTTTCATTGAGAAGTGCACAACTTTGGCACGAAAGTTAAATCAAAGAGATTTTCTCCATACAGGCGATGATTTATTGCCTTTACGGTGGGTTATGTGGGAGAACACAGTGAGAGAGTATTGAAGCACTCACGGACGTGACTTAGCGGCACATGGGCAGCCGGCGAGGGCTCGCCGCTCGCACGTCTTGTCTTGTTCACGGGCGGCTCGAAACTGCGAGTGGCTACCCGAAAATTCCGACGAATGAAACGTCACCCGCGCGGCTGCTCATCATGCCTGCCTTGGCAAGCAGCCCGCCCTCAAGACACCTACGTCTACTGGGTTAGTTGGAGGTCAGCCAAGCTGAGGGGGGGGGGGTAATCCCGTGAATTCCTTACCGGGTCTTCTGTACAAGTCCCGGTAAGGAAGTAAGGGTTCGTATGTGTTATATGCGTTATATGTGGTTAAATGTTGTCGATATTGGTAACTGATACTCTGTAAATTTATCGTTAAGATGTTGCAAATTGTTTCCACTAAGCCATACCTATATGGCGTTAGTAACTCTAGGCCCCAGTATTGGATATCGAAGTTAAAGTAGGCCTATGTTGATTAACGGTATAGGTTGAAGATTTTCACAGTGTCAGTGTCACAGTCCGTAGAAAATCTTTAATGATACAGGTGCTAATTTTTTTATTTATTAGATCCTACTTTGATAAAAAAAAACTTTAACCACATTAAGAAATATTTAAGACTGTAAGAGTTTTATTGATAGCGAATATCCTCTTTGATCTCTTGTTATGTTGCTCGCACTGCCTTTCTCATTTTCACACTTCTCATACAATATATTTGAACAGTGTACCTTTTGGAAATGTTTTTATTTCTAATTTTCGTCGTTCTTTACTCCTTAAATTTCTCTCTTTCTGTTGCATATTGTATTTGCTATTCCACTTTACCCACACCTCGACTGCAAAATGACACCATCAAAGGGGAGATATGTATCTCGGCTCTCCAGCACCTTTGCATTTATGTCAAAACCCATGCCATCACATGTCCCCGTGAGCATAATGTATTGAAAACTTGGCCCTGACGAACGTAGTGTAGTAGGATTATGCCAGTGAGAACTTCTTTACAACAAGAAGGCATTCAGGGAGTTGCTTATCTCACCGCTAGCATACGCACTGAGCCATATAACTGGAGGACGAACGTCAATGTGGAATCGTAGAGTAAGTTCCTGCTCTATGTGGGTAATATACCACGAAACTGAAGACGACTTGGGGGTCACATGTTATAAGTTACCTTCGGAAACAATGTAACGCTGAGACAATGCGGGTATGCTAATGCGTCCTACACCTGTAGCGTGCCTTTAACGCCTCTTCGGCCTCTAATGCATTAATTGGCTCTATCACGCGTTAGCGCGAATGCACATTATAACATAACTGCACTGAGTCTAGTACAATTGCCGTAGCAACATAATCAAAAGGCTGGCTACACACCACAGTATCCAGCGCAAATGTAGTAACACTAATGTACGCAAAAACAGTAAATAAATAAAAGGACAGGTAATTATTCAGTTACCTTTGTGTTTATAGTACAAGAAAATCCAACCCGAATAATATGAATCTAAAACTCCATTGGCCAACATACTTTATGATATTCACACGCTATTCACAGTTGCGCCACACGCCCTACCCTAAGAATACGCTGGACCACTCTTAAACCAGGGTTAAATTCCATTTGGACCATTTGCCCAAAACACATTCTACTCGAATGATCTTCAATGGATTCAAGTGGTTTTTAAATGGTTATGAATGGTACCAACTGGTCTTAAACATGCAAATGGTAATCTCAACTGGTTTTATAATCGGTTTCAAATCGTAATAAATGGTTTTGATTGGAAAATTGACCAAAACACATTCTGAACAATTTGGAACCTGAATGGTTTCAAATGGTTTCTGTCAAATGGAAATTAACCCTGGGAAAGGTCGCGTTGGTTTCTTACGTGCTTAGCGTGCATTCGTTCTTTTACGCTCAGTGTGGTGCGTGGGAAGTATAATTAAGATAAGTACACATAGAAGTGTGTGAATATCAAGTGCAGACACACCACTTTTGTTGTTATTGCATTTGATTACTGCGTTCTCAGTCTTTTACGCATATGCCTATCGCTGAATACAACAAAGTGCGTGCCAAATTGACACTTCCGCCCCGATATTTGCCTCTCCATGACGAGTCGCTTTCCATAGCAATGTCGGTAAAGATGTTTAATATCTTTGCTTGTAATGTCTTGAGAAACAGTTCTTAACAAATAGTAATTACATCACTAATAAACATCTTACATATAGAAAAACATATCAACACCATTGGCCTTTACTACTGGGGTCTAGGAGACTTAATATCCCAGTTTGGGACATCACTTCACCAAGTTTGAAGAAAATCAGTCCAACCAACTAGTAGCAGTTTTAAAATTATTAGTTAGTTATAAAATTCATGTTCGCACATTGTTCCCTTTTGGAATTACAGCCAAAACAACAATTTGACCTCTGATTGTTTACCTCTGACCTTCAGGTTTACTTTTAGGATGACTGAGACGTACTTTCCCACCCTTGTGTACCTTCCACCAAGTTTGAAGAGAATAGGTCCAGCCGTTTAGTAGCAGTTTTCGAAAGAAGGACATGTACATTTGACCTTCTGTCACGTGACCTTTGACATTGGTTGCTATGGCAACTATGTATTTTGTTAGTACTAAATACGTTTATTATTGTGCGAAGTACCATGTAAGTGCTATGTTTCCTTTTGCAAATATACTGAAAACAGTCATGTGTGGTTTTTCACAAAATTTGACCTTTGACCTCTGAAATTTGACCTTTACTTCCCCGGGTATGCGAGACACGAGTTTCTCCACAGGGTTTCCTTTCCTTCAAGTTCGAAGAGAATCGCTACAGCCGTTTATAAACAGTTATCAAAATAAGAAAATGTGCATTTGGCCTTTTGTCACGTGACCTTTGACCTTGGTTGGCACGGCAACGATATATTTAAGTAGAACTAAACACGTTTATTATATGTGTGAAGTTTCATGTAAGTGTAATATTTCCTTTTGGCATTATACCAAAAGGGTAACTTTTCAATTTTTCACAAAATTTGACCTTTGACCACTGAACTTTGACCTTTCCTTTCGCAAGTTTGCGAGGCACTAGTTTCTGCCGTGGGGTACCCTCCTACCAAGTCTGAAAAGAATCGGTCTGGCCCACAATGAGGAGTTCATAACACAAATTTTCGCTTAAAAATATGCAGAAACATTTATTTCCCTTCAATCACGTAACCTTTGACCATGGTTGCCATGACATTCGCAAATTTTGGTAGTTTATTCTAAATGTGAAGTTTCATGTCGGTGAGATGTTTCCTCTTGGAAAAATAGTTAAAACAATGATTTTTACATCCTTTGACCTCTGACCTTTACTTCCGGAAGTCAGTGTAGCGTGGGGGTTCCACTAGTCACGGTAACCCTGTCGCGAGGGGCGTGCTTCTTTAACATACGTAAACAAGCGAAATCGGCGAAAACAACATGTGCGTGTCTATAAGATACTTTTAAGTGAACACACAACCACCAGAGAATACTGATACCTTGAAGAATTAGTTTACTGAATAAATTGGAACAATGGACACTAAAGTTAAATCCGCGGTGGAAGATATAGGGAGGTTTCACAAGTGCAAAAATCAACTAACGCAACTACGTTCTGGACGACAGACAACACAGGCGGACGCTAGATCCTGGTCTAACACAATGTCCCCGCTAAAACAAAACGTTTTTAAAACGTCAAAATGGTGTTATAAAACGTTTTATAACACCACTGTGACGTTTAAAAAAGTTTTAGCGGGGGTGGTGCGTCGCGCAGTGTCCGCCAGAACAACTAGTGCGTCTACCAATTTTCACTTTTGGTGCAAGTTTCTTATAAAAGCATTGGTTGGCATATGTCTAAAAAACACTAGAAATGTGAAACAAAACAGTTGATCGTTGGGAGGAAAAACTTTTTTGTAAAGACATACTGCGATGCATTTTTACCACACCTGTATTCTGACATAGAAAGACATAGAAAGAACCACAAAAGGGTGTGCAGATGAACGTTTAATTGTAAAAGTACTTTCACCTTTGATAGCTTTCATGAACGATCAATTTAAACACATTAAACAATTACGGATCAAGGCTTCTTTGATCGGGGAGAGCCAAAAGGACAGCAGTGTGAAGGAAGATGTGAAGAACGGTGCATTTCAGTTGCTATTTGCTTCTCCGCCATGCATGTTTTCTCCAGCATGACGACTTTTCCTGTATACAAGTCCAGGCTAAGGGCATTGGTAATTATCGAGGCTCATTGAATCAGCCAATGTTTGGTCAAGAGGAATCTGTGGTGCTTTAACCTGAACTAGCCTATTAATCTAGCATTTGTTCCACAAGTAGATATCAATAGTATATAACTTAAGTGTCAAACTATTTCAAGGAAATAATTTTAAAGCAGGCTACGCAAATCTTACTTCTTTGCAATTGATTTCAGTGGTAGTTTAGTTAAATGTATAACCATTACAAATGATGAATTTATAGAAGTTCGTTTAGTTTCAGGGCTTTCAAATGTGTGTCCCCACATTATACAATTTTTATCTGTTTAGAGTTATGGTAAGATAAAAAAAACCCTTGGTTTTGTGGAAGTCAAAGTTCGTTGGGGTCACAGAGATCAAACTCTGAAAAGATTGCTAATACGATATCTCAAGGTAGGAAGTCTGGATAAATTTCGTACTTAGCCTTATTTTGAGACAAAGAACTTCAGCTTTTTGGCAGAGGTCAAAAATCGTTTGGGATCACGGGAGTCAAACTCTGAAAACCTTGTTAACATGATATTTGTGGTAAAAAGCTTGGATAAATTTCATACCTTGTTTGTAGATGCACTATGGTAAGGAAAAGACCTTGTTGTCATTGAGGATCACCGGGTCAAACTTTGCAAACTAAGTTAACAAGATATCTCAAAGTAGGAAGCTTGGATAAATTTTATACTTAGTAAGTAGATGCGTTATAATAAGAGGAAGAACACCATTTTTTGTGGAGGTCAAAGGTAATTTTGGGTCACGGGGGTCAAACTCTGAAAACTGTGTTAACAAAATATCTTGTGGTAGGAAGCTTGGATAAATTTCATAATTAGTATGTAGATGCCTTACAGTAAGAGAAACAACCCTATTGTTTTTGGTGAAGGTCAAAGGTCGTCTGGGGTCAGAGGAGGTCAAACTCTGAAAATATTGTTAACATGATATCTGGAGGAAGGAACCTTGGATAAATATCAAATTTAGTATGAAGATGATTTACGGTAAGAGGAAGAACTCTATTGCATTGGTGGATCAAAGGTCATCTGGGATTACCAGAGGTCAAAAGTCAAATTTCCCAATAGTTCCCAAGATCGTCATCTGGGGTCACCAGACGTCAAAACGTGAATTTCCTAAGAATTCCTAAGATCAAATAAAAACACAAAGCTGTATTTTTCAAACAAATTAAGGTAGCATTTGACCAGTTACTGAAAGAAATGGGATATCATGGCATTATTTGGTATAAAACATATCATCGAAACCTCGATGTGTTTTTGCATTCTGGTTTTCAAGTTAAAATAACTGCTCTCATGAATGCATTTTCTTGCATTTGTGCTTGAGAAGTTTGCCACAGCAATTATTCGGTCATTGCATTTTGTAACCCTTTCTCTTCATCTGTACATACAGTGTATTGTAAGGTATTGGCTGTTCTAGCTTAGTACTGTTTTATAACTATATTTGGGACTGCCGACACACAAACATTAAAACACATACACCTTCTATAACCGTGGAAGTACATGCAGCAGTCTCAAAGAACGATGTAACCTTGATATCATTTAAAAACTTTAAATAAAATTTTCCATATGTACAGATTATTTCATCGTTTTGTACCTGTCGTGTTCATCATTGACCATGGATAAATACACTTTTTACTTGAATGGAATTATGTAAGATTACCTCATTATATAATAGATCACTCCATTATGTTAATGCGTTCTCTCGTATAAGGAAGGCATTGAACAGGTATATTCTGCTGTTGGTAAACTTGATTTTTAAAGTTTACTTGCACAGTTCCATACACAGCATTTCAATACGGTTTGCTCCTTGTCAACCAGCTTGGAGGAACATGATAGTTGTTGCAATCACCTTCCATTTCAGTTGACTTCAGAATTAATTGAGACAAAAATATGCAGCATAAACATTGAAAGGTAGGAATGCTTCTTTGAAAAGTTCATGGAACCGGGCTGATATTCAAATGTGCCTTGCTTTCTCTCCTTTTTCTGCTGTACATAGATTTTGCATGGCTTATGAAAATGGTCCATAAAGGAGAGGAAGACACCAAAGACAATTGTACATTTGCCAAACATAAGAACATGTTCCATTGTATATGAAAACCCTATGATGGTCCTTTACAAATGGCTTTCACAACAGAGAACGTGTGTCTGCTAACAATGTTTTATCGAGCAGTTGAACAAACGTCAGCTGGTGATGTTATTGACAAATTCACTCAACACTATTTCCATACCCGCATTATTTTTGCTACAGTAGCATTTGGTCTGGATGTGGACATACCAGATATAAGATACGTTGTTCACTAGGGCATATTCAGGTCAATGGAGACATATTTACAGGAAGCAGGAAGAGCTGGAAGAGATGGGTAGTTGGCAAATTCAGTTGTATATGTAAAACCATCTAATGATGCACATGTCAATAAACAAGTATCAGCTTATTGTAAATCCTCTGTTCAGTGTCAAAGGAAGCAAATTGCAGACTATTTTTCTCTTTCGGGAAAAACGTTTTCTGCAAATGCAAGCAAATCAAAGACTGGACATACATGCACATAGAACATGCAAATGCTGTGATTTCTGCCATGACATTTGCAGATGTGAGAACTGTCCTGTACTGGACTGGACAAAGGAAGCAACATAATTTCAAAACACCTTTTCTATGAGCACATTTGATAGCGAAAGATGCATAGCAGACCACCAGTAAGAGCGACTGAGGCTTAACATTCTGCAGTACAGGGATCTAGTATCAAAAGAACGAACATCAACATTGCTCTACAATTAATACCAAGTGACTGGGTTATTTGAGTATGTCATAGACTTCATTGTCTCAATTGTCAGCAGTGTTTTTTGTTGTTGTTGTTGAAGATATCTTGGCAAATGAACCAATTTTGACTAGACATGCTGAAGATATTATTAAGTTGATAGATGGATGCCTACCTCAAGAAAGTATAAACTGAGCTTCATTGTAAAGGGAGAAAAAAATTTTCATACTTTTTCTTTATTTTCTGTAGTACTTTTGACCATATTACAGTGCAACCATTGTTTTCAGTTCACTTCGACGATTTTGCTTGTCAGTCATATATCGCCGCAGTTTCAGCATCCAGTCATTAAGTTTCTTTCCATCTAAATTGTGAAACATGTCTTCTGGAAAATTTGTGAATGACAGATGCTGCCTGCCTGGGTAGCAGCTAAACAGTTATTCCTCTTGTAACTCCTCAATCAAACATGTAATGTCAGATTTGAAGCCTTGCTGTGGTGGTCTGGTGCTCCGTAGTATGAATTGGATGCTTTCTGATACAGGTGTCTGTGACTTGACCAAGGGGCTTCAGAGCCAACACGATACATAGTCTGCATCTTATTTTTCTCAATGTTGGTCCAATTTTTTGCAAACATTTCTTCCAGGTAGCCATCAAAAATTAACTGCCTTGTGGTGCTTGAGCTCTTGTGCTTTCTGAAGTTACAGAACAGTTTCAGTGCAGTTGGCACTGTAAATCGAGTGCAAACAATGCAAACTTTGAATGTTTTAGGTGGTAACGCTGAAGAAAGTCATGCTTCCACAAAAAAAAAACAATTCTTTTGCCATCATTTTTACACACTGTGTCATGACGTGCAATGTAAACCAAATAAACCATGACTAAATATGCTGCAGGAATAGTACAGAACAGAGTATTCACTTGAAAAGTTAGGAGTTTTTCCATAGGAATGATCATGTAATGATGTATCCCGGTCTTTGAAAGCGCATATATTTCTGTGACGTCTTCTAACCATTCCATCTACAGTAAATACCTTGTTGCCGCCATCAAAATTGCATGACAATGCCAGATGTTGCAGGCTGTAAGGATTCTTTATATTGATTGGCAACTTCACTGCAGAAGTGCTAGAAGCTTGTTCTTGTGACCTCAAGTTTTCATCTTTCTCGTGTTGATATTGAAAGACAAACGTTTTAATTACAGCAAAAGCAAGTGGATCAATATACTTGTCTAGATCCGAACTGGATGGTGATCATGTACCTTAGGAACTGAAGTCAAATATTCTAAGCCAAGAATTTCTAGTGCTGCAAGCACAACAAACCCACCTATTACAAATTCAAGAAACTCTCTTGAAGAATTGAAATTGCTACTGATATCCTTTTTCACACCCCTCCAATAAATCCGGTTTCTCAGCCAGACCCGTAGCCAAGGGGAGGGGGCATTTGGAGGCCAGGCCCCCTGCTCTGTAGGCATGATAGTCAGGTCCCTGTGCAAGATGGCACACTTTCAAATTTTTATATTTTTCTCAGCAAAAATGACAAAATTGCCCTTAGATTCCTAATCCACACTGGTTATGGCTTAGTGGATCAGAACAGAGGGACGTTATGTGGCTGCGCAGGCCAACACTGTTAACATCTGAGGAGTTCTCGCAACGTTGCGAGTTTCGTTATGTTTCACACAACATACACAGTGCTTATATATACCGGTATATCACGTCTGCATGAGCGAAACTATGAATTTGAAGCTGCCACCTTTCTTTTTATTTTCGGTAGGTTGAGCTTACTGTTCCGACAATTGAAGGCTCAAGGTTATTGTGAAACTATTGTAATTTTACGTGGAATAGAAGGGGCTCTGACTTTCCCTGACAAATTGCAGTTGGTTACGTATAAACCATCAATCGTATGATGCTTAAGCTACATTTCATAGAAGGTACTTTCTTGGAAATCTTGAATGAAAAATGTTGGCTGTTTTCTTTTTGTGACTGCTGGCCAAATGTCTGCAAACAATGAGGGAACTTTGAATTTTCATGACCGCCCGAACCTTACAGCTTATTTAGGTCTGAGATTACATAATCACAGCTGATTGATAGCATCACAAAATCACTTCTCTCCCTTTCCATGACACAAAGACTACATATTACAGGTATATTATAGGCATACTATTCATTTAGAGGTATACATATCGTGGTGTGTTGCTGCTTTGTTATGATTATTCCATAGGCTCAATAATGTGGTTTTTGGGTTACAAATAAAGTCGGCATGTGAAAATTAAGTTCATGGTATGAGCGCTCTCAGAAATTATGGAGCCTGCAGAAAATCAGAAATTTATACTACTAAATTACTCCCCCAAAGTCAGATAATGTCAGTAATAGCTCTGTAAGTCTATATCCTTTCCAGTGGCATACACAGAGGGAAAACATTAGGCCATGTCACCCCCTCATGCTATTTTTTTATTTTTTTAGTTCATAAACATACGTAAATTTTGTATCACAAATTTTACTTCAAAAGGTAGGATATGTGGCACCACATTGCATGTAAGGACACACAATGTTTAAAAAAATTTCCAAAGGGGAGTGGACACACCTCCCTCTGAGACCCCTGTCCAGGCCGACGATTAAAACAACAGGATCCCCCTGCCACTTACCCTAGTTTCTTGTATGTTTCAATGACTTGGTGAGATATTCTGTGAAAATTAAAACTTATCGCCCTCTGAGCTTGGTTTGCCCCCTGCTCTCCAAGTCTGGTTACGGGCCTGTTTTCAGCTGGCACAATGTTCCTTTTTCAGCAGATGAAAATGTATTGTAATGCAAGTTGAATACATCCTGAAATGAAGGTGCAAAGACAAAAGTTGAAATGTACAGATGTTACTTCTGTTAACATTTACTGTAGCATAAACTTCTGAATACATAGAGGGTGGAAATTTGTGAACAGAACAGCAGTTCATTCAAATTATCATAAAGATGTCAAGATACAGTGGCATGGACAAATGTTTAAGGGAGATTAAAAGTGGGGAATTTATTATAATTATACAGATTCAGCTTTACTTCTAATTATTGTTGCAGTGCTCGGCATTTGTAACTGAAGTTGTCCTGTGGCATTTGCAGAACCAACATAACATACCCTCATCATGTTTGTTGTCCTATTGTATATTATACTATTTCTTCCGTTCATTTAACTCAACTTTGCCAAAAGAAAATTAAATTCTGTTTTTAAGTGTCTTGCAGTTGGTGTAGTTGTACACTCTATCAGATTGAGGAAGGAATTGCATAACAAAGAGTATGGCAAAGGTTCCAGGGGCAGGTCCATGCAGTACCACTAACATACAAATTTCGGATATGATTTCTGACATCATAAAATGTTTTACTGAGGCTCATTGGAAGTTTGTATTTTAGTTGATCATGTAATCCTTGTACAGTTGAAATTTAAGTCCTGTTCATTGTATGGGATCGGAACCAGTTTTTCAAAACGTTGTGAAAAGTATTTGTGAGGTTATTGGTAGACTCTCTAAAGGTGTATTCCAACGATCAACCATACATATTTTCAGTTAGTATGTAAACTGCAGTCAATTTGTTTACTGTATTAGTATGTATACTGCAGTTAATTAGTTTACTGTATTAGTATGTATACTGCAGTCAATTTGTTTACTGTATTAGTATGTATACTGCAGTCAATTTGTTTACTGTATTATTATGTATACTGCAAAGAGTTTTTCTGTATGTGAGTTGGATATATTACCTGTAGAGGTATAACTTTAGCTTGCAAGGCAGCATTCACTGGTATGAACTCCTCAAGTCTGGAAGAAGAGCTGATTCTTGCTCGTTGTGCATCATTAGCTCTCTCCACACTCAGACCATCACCCCAGAGAAGGATTTTGTTATCACCGTCATCTGGTACAGAATGTTTCAGGATATTCATAGCAAGAACCATTTCCTTTGTCTTTGTTTCACCTTTGGCCATCAAACCAAGTAAGATAGATAAATAATCAAAACAGTTCCCTAACTCGTCAGTCAGTTATCTTGTGTAGGAGAGCCTGCTTGAAAGTTGTCCACTTCCCTTCAGCAAGTTGATTTAAACTACAGTGCTAGTGTAACCATAAAGTTAATACTCTGAAGTGTAGTAGATCCATATTATAAGTTGATACTGGGTCAAGAACAATCTCCTGGAGAGTTAGCTGCTGTGTGATTTATTGTCACTGTTTGCTGACCTTGTTTACGCAATTGCTACAATAAATCGCATCTCACCAATATGCAAAAATCATCATGGAATAATCAGAGCGGCTTTAACATTTGGAGCTATTGCTTGAATTTTTGCCATTCAAGGTAGGCCTTTTCTCAAGTCAATGATGATGACTTGTGCAGTCACTTGTGTTCACAATTAAGCTTGCATGCAGTAGTGTGTGGATATGGACTTGAGCAATAAAACCTCAAAGCAAGTTACTGTGGTTTTTATTTTTAAAGTTGTTAAAGCAGTAGGGTGATTTTTTATGTTCTTGGCCCTCTGGGGCAAGTCAGTGTAGGGCCTTTGATTTTTGCAATCGTTATAGAGTATTTACTCATTTGCTGCTCTGAAGGCCGTCAATGACTTTTGAACCACATTTTAAATGTACACCTTACTTATGAATTAATGTTTTATATTGTAAAGCAAATGTTTTGTAATTTAATTAGGTGAGCACTGCTCTACAGCATGGTGGGCTTCCTGTTGGAGTGCTCTTGATAATTATGATGAATGTGGTTTGGCACATGGACTCTAAAGTCCTTCAGATGTGGAATTTATTTAGTCAAATCCTCTGAATAAGGACTTTCAGGGTGCTTGTGAAATTGTTACTTTCACCTTGGCTCATTAGAAAGGTTGTCATTGGCAATTCTGCAACAACACCGTCTTTGTCTTTATGTTGCTTGTTGAATTTAATCCCGTGCTTTATTGAAATGGTGTGGATAAGATTGTACTCATGGCTGTAGTTCTTTTGGAAAGTGTGATGACGAGCTACCTGAAGTTTAAGTTGTCAAAGAGCAGGGAGTACTCAGTTCTGCCAATAGTAGGTTGGCTACCTGTATAACGGGTATGCATAGGAAAAATAAAATGTGTTTTGTTTCTCTGAAAGGTATGTTGACATTTGTAACAACTAATTCAGTTATGGTGTTATTAAACCATGGCAACTGTAGAACACTAGTTATGAGTTACAATTTTAGTTTAAAATGCATTTAAAGATACGGCATAGGTGCAAGTGGCATGTTTTCATTTTTGAAGCAGATTTGATGGCTTCGAAAGTCTAACTTGCATCCAAGTTTTGTGATGTTTCTCAATTTCTTGCTAAATAACTTCGAAGAAGGTTTTAAGCAAACATTTACTTTTCATATGAAAAAGAGGAACTAAATCTATGCATTTTAGTGAAACTTTTATACAAGTCGGACATGTATTACTCGAGATATCAGCAAAAGAAGTTACTTCATTTGTGACCCAAAGTGAGCATGAGGCAAGCAGGAGTTACATCACTAGACAGCTCCCTGATATCACTTCTTCACATTGATAAGGAATGCTTTTGGGTTGACCTTGAAATTAATAGAACATAGGACCTCCCCATGGGGAATGTGAAGTTTCGTAATTTTTCCATGCCTCTCATGCAATCACATTCTGAGAACATTTGATTGTTGGGGAGAAATGGGTGATAAAGTTTGAAGAAAAATAAAAGACTGCTCATTAATGTAAGGCTATGACATTATGTGCTTGCTTCAAGTTCACTTTGTGTTGAAAATGTGACAACTTTATCTACTGATATCTTGAGAACGATACATCCGGCTCCAATGGAAATTTCCCCAGATTGCTTAGAATAAGTACCCCTCTATTATATCAAAACTTGATTTGAGCTTAGACCGTTCTCAACAATTGAAAATAAGTCGTGACAAAGAGGTCTGGAAAAGAGTGGTCATTTCACTGATGAAAATAATAATGTAGTCTAGGATGAGTATGGAACCGATCACCTTCAGAAATTTTGCATTCCCATCAACAGTTATGCCAACCCATGTATGCCGATAGAACAACATCATACTGGGAAAAAGAAGAAATAGATTTTCCCAGTTTAGGTTAACATAATGTCTATTCATATGAGCAAGTGGTAGGAACCCCATTCGAGGGCAAAGATTCACCAGACTGAAGGCATGCTGGGCACAAATCTTGTTGGGGTAACAGCGAGGCTAATCGAGAGTTAGACTTGTAAAGTGCCTATAAAATTTGGGTAAGGATAATACTCCATGATATGATAGGGATTTGGAACTGGATTTGTGCTAGGGTAAGGATTAGAGGAAGAGTTATACAACCTCTGGTCTAATGAATCTTCCATCTAGTGGACCCTGTGGCTCTGACACACTACTGAAATCGTTTGGTGAACCGCATACACACAGGTTAGCACAAGCCCATAGGCAAGAAGGTGGGCAACCATACCTAGTAAATTTAAAACCCCTAGAAAATTTCAAGTTGCCATTAGCTGAAGACGTTTTACACATGTTGCTCTCACACATAACTAACCCTTCCCTGGCAGTCAGTCGCCCCTCTAGTATCTTGTCTTGCTACGTAACTGCACCTTATGTTTAGTTACAATTAAGGCCCTAGATCTAAAAATATTACTGGTATGTCCAATTGTAAAACCCTGGTAAAACCTGTGTATATGCTTGATGATATCCATGATGGTAGAATAAAGGCAAAGTTGGGAAAATTTCATAACAACTACATTTTAAGTAAAGTTTGAGGGTGGAAATGTAAATATCATATGCATTACATAATTTTTCAGATGCTAATTTTTTCTTGGGGTTGCAACCAGATTTAAAAACAATTTGTATGATGCTTAATGCTACCCCATGTATGGGTTGTCTTCATATGCAAACAGCTTACCTTCTTGTTGTTCTTGTTCCAGTTTTTCATTCAGTAACGTCTTTGTCAAAATCAGCAGTAATAGACCTCAGAGCATTGAGAACACCTGTGTAGCTAAGACATCATCCTTCTCTGTTGAAAAGTGTGTAGGCTGTTGGCTAAGAAGAAGGTTTTGCTCCACTGTTTGCGGCATTCCGAAAGTAATTGACAGCCATTAAGCCCAAATTCGCACACTTTATTACAACCAGATGACATGGCCTGCAAATAAATTTTGTCTTATAGCCAATATACGATGTTTTGTTATATTCTTATAATAGTTCTAATTTTCTTTTTCAAAGCTGGCACAATGGAAATGACACGACATCTGTGTTCTCTTGGCAAATTATCTTTGTTGAAGCAGTATCCTTATGGTATACAGCTGTTGCAATAAGTTGCAGTTAAATCACACACGATTTGATTTTCAGGTGCCATTTTTGTATGATGGCCTCCATCACATGCAGTGAACAGGGGATAACAGAAATGCACATAGCTGGTCTTCCCAATATGGAACAGCAGTTTACTGCCTAAACTCGATTCAACTTGTAAACGTGACCAAGGATATTCTACTTAAACTACCATTATTCGCTTTGAGTTGCTTTGATGCTATTGCTATTTTCTAGGGATTTTACTCACCCAGCTGTTGACCTGTAATGGTTTTTTTCAGTTTCGCTTATATACGGTATGTCAATGAGATTCCAGACCGTAGTTTGATTTATGAATAGGAATATTCTTGAATATTCATATCTTACCAACAGGCCCCTCCCATTTGGGAAGTGACTTCCTCGCTTTTTGCTCCCTGACGTCGAGGGGGCAGTGAAAAGAGCAAAAGGAAGCACGCCCTCGCAGCAGGGTTACACTGACTAGGGGGTTTATCTAGAGCATCGTCTCACCAAGTTTGAAGGAAATCGGCTTTACCGTTGAAGAGATATTAACAAAACAAAATTGGACACACACACTCACACACAGTGACAAACACACGGCACGTTTTGACCCCCTCTTTTTGTTATGGACATTGGGTCTAGTAACTTAGGGAAATTAATTGTTACCATGGCAACAGTTGCTATTCAGTTTGCCGTATATAGCCCAATAGGCACAGTAACTACAATATCTAATCCTCCGATGAGATAATAAATTCATCTTATGTGAAATACGGATGCAATCAATGTACGTCATAGCCACAGCACTGGAGCCCTTTAACGAATGTTACCTTGGTGTGCCAGGTGTGCTGATCATAAGTAAACTTAATTTCCCCTCATGCTAAATTTATTTCATAACTAATCTCTAACAAAGTGATGCAAATAGGGTTAGCTTATTTTCAATGCAGACCACCGTAAAATTATTTTAATTTGGAAGCA
The DNA here is from genome assembly GCA_009936505.3 of Holothuria glaberrima. Classification (NCBI taxonomy): domain Eukaryota; kingdom Metazoa; phylum Echinodermata; class Holothuroidea; order Aspidochirotida; family Holothuriidae; genus Holothuria; species Holothuria glaberrima. The sequence goes on from WURT03115909.1 coordinate 16,379, forward strand.
ACAAGCTTTCAAATTCTGCAACCAAACGTAAACACCGAAATTCGAATCGAAATTTACGTTCTACAAATCGGAAAACTATTGCAAAAAAATTGTTTTTCATCCAGTCAAATCACTAAATAAACTAACATAGGTAAATTTAATTCTCCATAATGTCGATTTTAGTACCAATGTCACGTTAGGCTCACCATATACTATCCGCTCACGCACAAGCCCTTCAAGCTTTACCATAGTATATATCCTACAAGTACACTGCAGATCATGACCTATTGCTGTAGGCTAATATGCATTTCATGAAGAGAACGGCCACCCGACGTCCACTCTACTTAGAACCTATATCTAACAATTCCAGAACAAAACGTGGTTTAGCGCCTTTTTGTAAAGTATATTCGTGGTCCTTTTAGGCGTTAATTCTACAATCTAGTACCAATTGTCACCAGGTAACTAAGAGACTACAAAAATTAGGATTCGTAAAACTTAAACTTAACCACGTAATACAACCGTATGATAAAAGATCGCGCATGGTGTTTGCTTAACGAATATATAGTCACCATTTCTGTCATCTTGTCTGCGAAAAACTTTTTACTGAGTGGGTGGTGTTGCATCGAAGCAAAATCCAACCATCGTGCAAGAAAATTGATAACACTTCTTGTTTGAAGACTAATCAAAGTACGACACAGGAACTTCGCATTTTGCTCATAAAAATTAGAATACGTAAACTTTTACCACGTCGATTGACGTAACACAGTCATTTGAAAAATCATGCAAGCGCATTTTCCGTCTACGGAATATTTAGTTCTCTGTTTAGCTATCTAGTTTTCCAAGAATGTTTCTTGTGGTGTTCCATTTAAGCTAAAACTACCTTGGCACAAAAAGGGGAAAAATGTTGTGGTGAAGGCTGCTCACCAAAATAAAAAATATATCATTAGCTTCACCCGGCCCCACGAAAAGGTAATGGATTTCAAGCTAATGTTGTATTGTAAAGCCAGTTTGAAAGAGTCCATGGTTATGCCAAATTATCAGGGTAAATTGTTGCTTGCAAACTAATGAAAAATATTCTGTATCTTTTTGTGGCCTGTACAGCTGCTTTGTATAGGTTCCCACACACGGGGTTGCGAATGTATAGTATTCGAATCTGTTGTATTGAATTTTTAGCACCTTCCCCGTCAGGCAAGCTAGCCTCAATCCTATTAGTAGAAATCCACCCCGGGCCAGTGGCCGGAACACGTTCCTTTTTTTGAGCGTGGCCGTGACCCTACTTACACCACCTTGCCTAGTTAGTGATACCAATTTTAACCAACACTCAAGACAAATAGTTTGGCAAATAGTCACCAAGATTTTAGTGTGGCTCTTTTAGCTCAAACGTGACTTATTTACTAAAATACATACTCTCTTCCCAACACTTGATGTATAGGGAGATGACATGTTGTACTTACCCTTAGATTAGAAATGTTGAGCTGTGTGGGTTAGTTTATGAATGTTAGCAACAGAAATTTTGGAACCCCTCTGACCCCGAACAATAAGTGAGATCAAGATAAAACTTGGTACGTAGGTCACTGTTTATGAAATCTTGTGCGTGTGTAAGTGATGACTTTATAGGTCAAAAATCAAAGGTCAAAAGACGTCTAAGTGATTTGCTTATCAGTTTGTTGGAAAACTTATGAATTACAAGAAATGTATCACAACATATGTATAATGTCTAGTAAATGAAGTTTTACCTCAACGGATTGTGTACTTGTAAACCTGGTCTTAATCTTTGTAATGTAAGTGTTCCAATACTTTGGTATTTTCATGGAATTATTCTTTTTGGTTTCGTTTCTCCAGGCATATTGTTGTGATGACTTAACTGGACCAACAAAAGCTGATATAAAGTGTGCTTTGCAGGAAGTAAGCGAGACATGTCCAAAATCAAATTTGGATAATATCACGTGTGTATATGAACTCATAACGAACGACGCTTCACCACAAACGACCACTACCGTTAAGTTGGTGACAGGTTCGTTTCTCCTTTTCCAGTGATTTTTGTACCTTGTCCTGACACATCTCACATGGTATTTTCGTGACTTTTGAATCATTTACATAATGATCGTTGTACTGAAAGTTTGAGAATCCTCAAAACGGCAATTTAATGGAAATGCATAACACTTGATAGTCAGGCGAGTTTCACTCTCAAGAGGATACATATTTTGCCTGTTTTGTTATGCATTTAGGAGTAAGCAATAAGCCGGTACATTTCACATTCACCTCCTCCAAGAGTCCTAATAATAGGCTTCGCTAGAAATGAATTGTAGCAGGTAGATTTTATCAAACGAAACATACGCTTATTTAGACTTACATATCCAAATTCTGCTTAATATCTCCTTTAGGTTACATTAAGCGTCAGAATGTTTTGCATACGTTTGTGAATTTGACTCAGAATGAACCTTTATGACAAGGTGACGGAGCTGTAAACGAGTTGAGTCATTTACTACTTTTAATGTGACCCGAGTGGAGTCAGTACCTCCAGTCACTGTACTTTTTCTATGAGGGAAATAATGAAACAATTTCCCTTTTGAAAATTAGTGACTCGGGTCATAATTCGTTATAACACTGCAAGGTGACTGTCAGAAATTGAAAAATTTTAACTCTACTACCAGGAACCTTCATACACATTGTACATTCATACAGTTTTTATATAGCCTTTCACCACTAACTCTCGACGGACTTCAAAAAGTGGCTTAAAGGGCAATAAATCTCACCCCACGGCCCTAGATAACAAAATTCCTCAAGTTTACTTCTGGCAGGGAGTGGCAAGCGAACAAAATCCTGTTTTTAGAATCTCCTCTAGTTTAAAAATAAAGTTTTTGTCAAGTACCTCTCTGCCAGATCTACAGTATAGCATATCCTAGGCTCAGTTCGCTGAGGATCACATCCCCACACATTTGTGTGTAAGCTAACTACATTCATCTCGATTCCTGGATGTCAGAGAAAAGTGTCTTATATTGTTTGTTTACAAAAAAAAATCACGGGTCCTTCTATCTCATGTCTTTACGAGCGAAAACATGTTTACTTATGTATCTACCTTGGTAGCCAAAAGCCAAGGAACAGCATTTAATAGTGTTTGATTCCAACAAATATTCCCAGACCCCCCTCCACTGATTGCATAATTAACCATAGACCATTCAGAGTGAAGCTATTGTCTTAATTTATGTCAATTGAAGTGTAGTAACGTTAATTGAGATATGGGGTATTCTTAAAGTTAATGGAGTTACAAATCCTAAATATATGTATGGTGGGTTGGTACACCATGAAGGTAGCAAAAGATCGTTCAGATTACTTAGCGCCGATTCTTGGTATACTCAAAATTACTGCGTATTTCTGGTCTGAGATGGGTGATTTTTATGTAAGGATATTAAAATTTATTGCTTAATAACAATAAAACTTTGGAACCGAACAGGAGACTCGACAGGACCACTTATGAAGAGAATTCAGCAGAAGTGTTACGTGGTTACTGTTTAGGGCATCTTAAAACAACAAAGCCCTTCGAATGAGTTAGGGTGGAAGTGAGTTGCAAGAAAAAACCTTATTGACATGGACAACCGATTTGGCTGTGCCATCAAACAAAAAAGGACGAATCATTACTTAGATATAGACACACCCCATAGCAGACGAACTTATATCACGTTTCATCTACCCCAACACTATTTTTTTTTTCGAAATACAACACTGATAAACTCCAAATGACCTCTTAACTTTTACACTTCTACTGGATACATAACGATTCACATAGTATTTAGACCTGGAATTGTCGATGGAGATGACGGTGATGAACACCTAATATTCCGAACTTGCTGGCCCCTTCAGGGAGTTGTTATTGGATGAAGATGCATCGCTTTGAAATGAGGTTTGCCTGCACCAGAAAGGTTACATTTTTCTTGACATTTCCAAAAGGATTACATTGGACAGGGAGCTGAAAGACATAAACACAGTAAAGATCTGTCGTCTGCTTCATCTTCGGTAAAACTGAGGTGTGTCCTCTGCCGTCACAACATTGTGTGTGGGAAATAAACAAGTATTGCCTGTTTCGACGCTGGTTGACGTGCATGACTGTATATCAACAAGATTTTAAGTTGATTTATGATCTTGAATCTACATCTGGTTACTTCAGGAAACTTCTTGGACTTGCTTTCTGTTTCTTCTTGGTCTAGCTAAGAGGCAACTCCTGCTTTGTAAGTTCATCTGCATGAGGGTCTCTCCTAAAGAAAGGGGCTAACTGAACTCATTTCGTTGTTTCGAGTTTTATAGCACCTACTCGTAATATCGGCTTTGCTGTTCAACCTGCACATTAAAGTAGGCCTACCGTTCTGCACAAGCCGCTTGTTTAAGAATTAGTTTACTTGCATGATGTTACTTGATGAATGTTTTCGAATTGGGACTACCAAATCAATGAAAGAAATCTCTTTGGGACAAATAAACAGCTCAGCTTTGATAATCTGTTGTAGATTTTGTGGGTCCTAAAGAATAAGCATAAGCCTGTCTTTCTGTTTCCTTCCAAATAACACCTCTCTGGTGACTTTTATCACTGGACCATGGATTTTTTATCCGGAGAGTTGTTATCCAGGGAGTTGTTACTCGGATAACAAGTCCCTGCCTGGACTCCCTTTGTCACCTCCATATTTATATTATTCATGAAAAACTTCGTCATAATAAGCAGCGTGCTCGTCACTGTATTTTTTTTTTCAGGTGAGGCCTCAGCAAAGGTAATGGAAAAAGCAGAAGGCTTTTCAGTGAAAGCAGTAGAACAGTCAGAATCCGTCGTGGATGAAAGTCAGATGGTCACCACATCAGAAGGTATTGTAAGCGCAAAAGCTAAAATTATACTTGAACTCGTTTCTTATTTGATTTAATTAGGTTTTCATAATCTGCTTTCAATTAAATAAAAGCAGTACAGGGGTAATTCTTCTCCTCTAATCTTGCTAAAATAGTAAATCAATCCCCTTAGGGTCACGTCATATCATTATGTATGGGCAATTTGCAGTAATTTTATGCCTTCATTCATAGGTGCAGATGTAAATTTCATTAAAGAAAATAATTCTCATCATCTCAATGGGAACAAAATGACAGGTCTTTAAATGTTACGAAGGGGGATTTTAGTCCTGCTGTACATTTGTCAGCTTTAATTGAAGGTCTTGATTTATAACAACTAAACTGTACGGAAAAACACAGGGTAAAAAAATAGTGACACTTCATTAGGTCTTTGAAGACTGTAGGCACCTCATGGGCACCCCCCCCACAACTCTCCGACCCAATTACTTTTTGGAAGCCTTAGGGTCAGCTGAATACGATATCAAGTGGTAACGGTAAAAATATTGGGTCTCACTCATTCAAAATGACTGCCAAAAACAAAACTGCGATAAAACTTATGAATATTTTGTATTAAATAATAATAACGAAAATATTCTTAAAAATATTTTTGATGCATCGACTCTTAAAATTTTGTTATATTTTATGACAAAATTTCCAAAATTAATTTTTGGGACTGTATTGGCGAGATTCAGGTTAACCAAGGTGGTGGAAAAACAAAATGGCCGCAAAAGCGAATGAAGTTTTTTCAAAAATTGTGTAAATACATGGCAAATTTCCTACAATCCCCAATTATAATGATGTAAATTGATGTTTTATAATTAAGACTGAACTGTGCAATCCTTGGTACAAGATTACTTAACACCCAATACTGCTAAAAGTCCAACGGAAATAGCACACGTCTGTGGGGAGACATTTCTCATGGGCGGTGGGGGAGGTCGGCTATGTTTTGTCTGAAAATTTTCCTGATTGGCAAATTGCTTTGATATGAAGGTTGCTCTGCCCGTAAATCGACACAGTTTGCTCTGTAATCGGTAACGTAGCCAAGGAGGGGACAGAGCAGGAAACTCCTGCAAGCAGTACAGATTTTTATCTTGCCCCCCCCCCCACAGTTTCACCCCAGTTTCACCCACCCTTCCCAATCAGATTTCAGGATAGTATCCTGAGACTTATTTATTCACCAAGAGATACGCTAATTCCTCAACGCTTCGCCCCTGGACCTCCACCAAGCGCCCCAAGGCGAGCCCTTGGATCCAACCCGCCAAAGCTCACACTTCGCAAGAAAATTTTTTTTGCTCCCAACATTTTCTTTGCCCTCCATTTCCCCCCCCCCCTCCACTTTTGAAATCCTGGTGCCGCTACTGTACAGTATGTACCAGATTTTCTCAATTTGACCGATGGTTATCTCACATGGCATTTGACTGCCACCGCAATCAGTTATCTTCATGAATTCAATGGAGAGTATCTGCACGTTAATCGGTGATGATCAAAGTTCAATTCGCGAAGTATCATGTTTATGAGGTTTGCACAATTTTACCTCCGATGGAGTGAAATGACCTTTTTCACACACCAAAACATTAGGGATCTCCGATTGGTTGTACGGCATTTGCATGGTAAGTATAAGATTCGTCAATGTTACAGTTCTTGAAATAATAAGTTTATTCGTTTTTCATAGTTTGACTGTCAGTGAAGTCAAATGACCTTTGGCCTCCATATGGAGCATCTACATGCTAAATGTGAGAATCCTTTGAAAGTTAAAGTTTATGCATCTTTTTCACAAGATTTCACAATTTGATATTTCTCGTGACCTTCCACGACCTCTGATCACTTCCAAATACAATAGAGTAGCGCTAGATACATTGCATCTAAAGGTGTACACAGATCGCCCCAAACCGGGACCAACCCGAGACGGCCCGAAACCGAAGTCGGTTTTCAGGTTTTGGGTGATGTCGTTAAATTAAGACCGACGATTGGGTAGTCTGACCAATCATGGAACCGACATCTTTTCGGTCCCGGGTGGTCTGACCTTATTCGATACAAACGAAGAAAACAGAAGAAACCGACGAGGATTTATGCAAAATTCCGCCCGACCAGAAGTTACATGACGGAAGGCGTGTAGAGATGTCTAAATGAGATATATCATATTTTCAAACTCCCCGCAGAACCATATTTAGACATAACCCTACAGTTATAAATACAGTTGATGACTGCACCCTGAATGACTTTCATTTAAACAACATAGCTGCACTCTGGTTTGTCAACGATGACTTGAACAGTCACTGTGTGTCAGTCAATACATGGCCTCGATCAAATCAAGGCCATGCCCAGGGCCGGATTTACTTGGGGGTTGCGAACAAACTAATGTACAGGCTCCCTTGGTCTATAATTTTCCACAATACAGTGGCGCAAGTCACGAGGTTGCGGTCACTTTCACCCCCCCCCCCTCCACACACACACACACACGCTCGAAATGAACTCTATAGATTTCCTTCTTACGTACATGAAAGCCTACAAAACGAAAATTAGCGCTGATGATCTCCACCAATTCCAACATAATTGCGTCATCACACTGATTTCGGCCTTGATCAGTTCACGATCAGACTGAATCTATCCTTAGTGTAGTATTATAATCATGCGAGACGGACAAAATTAGAGTAATCGAAAATATGGGGTTCCCTCTGTTTCTTACGGTAGCAACCTCTGGATTCAGTCTGGAATACTCTACCAAAATATACAATAACATAGTTTTGTGGAGTCCCTGGGGTCGATTCCCCAAACTTAATTTTCCTCAATAAATATCGCCCCCCTCATCATCTGATTATGGTCAACGGAAAAGAAAAACATGTGTAACTCTTTTACTGAAAGGAAGTGATACAGTTCTAGTCTATGTAGCATGTCTACAGGGCGTTGAAATATCAATTTATTTACCCTCTGAAATATGAATGATGTGTAGTACCACCAAGATAATATCGGGTGATTTTGTAAGAATAAAAAAGGATTGGAAGGGGTCGATAAAGTGTAATTGTTATAGTTCTTTAACAAAACTTGTCAAAGCAATAAATTTTCTATCTTTGACCTAAGGTAGATTTAATTCTTATACGTGTGGGGTGGTTGATTGTGAATGATCTTAAAGAAATTGGTATACTTAGGCAATATTGATTGTTATTTGATCTCAGGTTTGATCCTTAAACTTTTGCTTTCTTTGAAAGTCACTTTAAACGCTCAAGTTTTTTTTTTTTTTTTGCCTTTTCTCACCCTCCCTCTCATTGATTACACGTTGATCTCAGGACTTATCCTTAATTTTATTTTCAATTGTGTGAGTCACTTTAACTCAATTTTAAGATATATTTGCTTACCCAATGCCCTCCCTCTTGATTTTCTTTTTTCTTTTTTCTTTTTTGTCTTTTTTGATCCAGTAACTTTTGTTTTGTTGATTTCAATTTGATTGCAAAATTGGCCTTTCTTGGGCCTTGGTAAAAAAGAAAATCCTACTAATTGTACGTTTCTGCGGTTAAAGGCAATAGGAAATTCGCCCCAAAATTTGTAAATCTCCTCTTATTGCATTGCAAGCAATTCTGAAGATGTTTTGAACATAACTATAACAACCAATAGGTAAAGCAGGGGGAAATTATCCTTGAATTTCACAATTCACTAAAAAATATTATCACATGATCAAAATAGGCCATTCAAGAAGTAGAATGACGGGGCATACCAGTGTTCTCCACTAACCGCAGCGCCCGGTCTTAAAGTTGCCTCCAGCACAAAAACCTTGGCCGCCAGGACCAAAAATATTACTTTCAGTGTTTTTAGTAACGTTTCAATTGTTCAATTTAGCATCACATGTAACACCATTTTTCACCTAGCCCACCTTAAGTGAGCAAAATTTTTTCGAAAAGGGGAAGGACCCCCTCCTCTTATACCCCTCCCCCAGGACGGCGATCGGTGACATTGCCAGGTCAGAGACAAGCGCCTTGACAAAATTTAAACCTGTGGAGAATATTGGGGCATACTAACTCTGATTGGGGAGACTGTATTTTCCTTTTCAGTCGCAACGTCACATTAATACTCCCATACATTTACACGCTAGGCGGAACTTTGAAGTGACGTAATGATGAAAACCTGTCTCGTTCAGTATTTGAACTAAGTTGACCAGTTCATTGTCAGATGCTAAGTAAGCTCAGTCAGTAGAGTAAGTCGCGTGCTAGGCGGCAGGTCGCTGGTTCGATTCTATCATCAGTTGTATCGTCTTACATAATAAGGCAATGTTAATTTCAAAATTATGCGACTGTGTCCGCTACCTACCATTCTCATTCTACCGTTTCTACACAAATGGTCGCAACGTCACATCAATACTACCATGCATTTACGCTCTTAGTGGAACATTGAAGTTCAAATTTCAAATTTGAAGTAAGTTGACCATTTCTATCGAAAGATGCAGTTGCTTCGTTTGCTCAGTCGGTAGAGCAAGTGCCACGTTAAACGGCAGGTCGCTGTTACGATTCCTGCACCAAGAGGTTTTGTTACGACCCATTTTGTAACAACTGACCAAAATGCAACAACTTCGTCCAAAATGTAACAACTTTCTGTCCAAAATGCAACAACTATGAAAGTTGGTCCAAAATGCAACAACTTTCTGCCCAAAATGTAACAACGTGAACATTCACATCAGACGGTATTGAAAAAATCCAATGGCCGCCATATTTTTTAAAGTGCCATAACTTAACCAAACAAGGTCGGATCGGACTTGGAGTTGCACCATTCAATTTCTCATGACATACTTGACACCTGAAATACATATTTCTGGGTGTCTTCTGTGTGGTTATGAAAAATCAAAATGGCCACCATAACGTCAGTTCGGATTAAAACTTGATTCGTTGAACTCAGCGTGGTCTAAAACATCTAGAAAGTCTATTTCCCGCCCACTTGGGTGCTTCTGGTGACGTCATAAAATTCCGTAATAACCGACAAAAAGAGCTATTCTCTAGTATCAAACAATATCCCGTACTTTAGCAGTGAGGGCGTTATAACTATTTTTCCAAATGCGGTGCTAGTGCTCGGAGAGTAACATCAAACGTGCTATTTGTATAGCATTTTGGACCAACTTTCACTGTTGTTGAATTTTGGGCAGAGAGTTGTCGCATTTTGGACCAACTTTCATAGTTGTTGCACTTTGGGCAGGAAGTTGGTCCAAAACTTTTGACTTTATATGAATGAGACGAACCAACGCTTTATAAAAATAGTCGCATAGAGACCTTGGTAGCATTTTTTCCTAGTTAACATAGACACTGCCTTACACTGAAAAAGGATATTAATATGTGAATGGAAAACTTAACTCCAATAAGGGTTCCAACTTTTTCTGTCTTCCAGCTCCTTGGACAGAGGGATCGTAATGTTCAAAAAAATTCGAATTTGCCAGAGCATTCTAAAGCCCGCAAATGTAGACACAAAGCCCAGATTTATCAACTACACGAGCATAAGGGTCTGAGTGGGTCAGATCAAACTTGGTATATATGGGGGTAGTTAATTATTTTCGCTGGTTGACCAGGAGTTTAATTGGGAAGATCTCAAGGGCCACAGCCACACACGAATCCATGATTTTGCTTTTAAGCCACATTTTGAAATGGATTTGGTTAGCGTTTAACTTGAATATCTGGTGTCTAGGGGTCCGTCACGTCGAAAGGGCCTGGTTTCAAAGCAGCACCAACTTGAAGAAAAGGGAGCATCCCTGGAAGCTCTGGGCTGCTGTGGTATTTACAAAATAGTGGACATAAACCTGACCAGTTATGTACGCTATCTGTACAAGACATTGAATGTGCACTCAATTGATGATCCATTAGGCTCAGTCTAGGCCTGACAGAGCGGAACACATAAATTGAAGTCAGATTCAGTGACGCAAATCTTTTTTGAAAAGTGTATGGCTGGGGAGAAGGTGGTTTAGCGTGATTTTACCTGAGCGAAGCGTCACTATCTCTTTGCTCGTATTGCGTAATAAGAATATTTTTTGCCAAAAGAGCCTCCTAGATCGCATTGAGTGACAAGTTAACAGGCTGCAAAAGTTGTATCTCGATACCGTATTCTTTATTGTGGAATACCATATTTAAGAAATGCAAAGTTCAAATAAGAAAAGACGAATAAGCTACAGAAAAGGAATAGTATTCGGCCTATATATGTTTCTATCAAATTTTATTTGCGCTCCAAAGATTTCGTAAGTTCATTTCAACTGGCCCGCCTGCCTAGTCGGTGAAATTTATACAAGTCGCGGATCAGTTTTGCAGTATCACAATCATGCCGTGATGGTCCTTCTTAAAAATTCAACAAAGACACCTCATCAGATCAAAGGCGGCATGGGGTGTATCTGGTATCAAACCTCGTTACCTGATCCGTGCGTTCAAGTGATCTTTTCTATTATTGTGCTCACACTGCGTAAAAAAAACCAGTAAACACATATTTGACTAGCCTGCTGGCTTAAACCTATTACATAACTTGTTTGTGTATTTTGGTAGATAGGGTACTGCCAATCAATTACTCAAACATGAAAGCTGACTGCATCAGGTGTCTATGTAGTGTGCTTCATTTCCTCCCTGAGGCGATAAGATGTAATCAGGCAGAGAAGGAGGATGTTTAAAACCTTAAGAAGAACAGTTTCATCATAATTGAGAAGACGACAGCTTGATTAAACTTGTAACATGTGGTATCGACTGTCGTAGGAAAAGCTGTTGTTTTCACACTGCACCATTCCATGGTCTTAATGGGGTCCCTGGTTTTATCGTCCCCATAGCTTACGGAATTTGCAAAAGCAACTTGAGGAGCCCTGAAATGCATTTCTGAGTAGCATTTTATGTCTTCCCCAGATAGCACACTTACGTTGGGCAAACATTGCCATATGGTTGGCGACCGTTGGCACTGGTCGCGGTCGGCTGATGGTAATTGGGCCAACACTGGGCCAGCGTAAGCTGTCCAACTGTTGGTTGAAAGGCACTGTATGGCCCAACGTTGCACCAACATGTACTACCCAACGGTGGTATTCCGACATTGGCCCAACGTCGAACAAGCGGGGCGTTCACAAGGAGTTGACTTTTTGTACTCATCTTTTCTAGTTTTTTTTTAAATAAAAATGCAGGATGGGTATGCAGCCTTAAAATTCCCAGCATAATTCTTGTGTGGATTATACAGGAACTTGTTGGAGGGGCAATGGAGTAGGAAACACAATTAGCCACAGTTAGCCACAACTGGAAAAAGGCCAACCCGACTTTAACCAATTGGTTACAAACTGAGCTGTAAAACCTTGCCTAACTCACAAACTAACTACAAGAACTTGTTACTTTCCCAATTGTGAAAGACTTGATCATTCCTGTAGGATCTAAGAGTGTATTCACAACATACTGTCTACTTCATGCAGTGGATACATGGAGGGTTCAAGTCCATTGTGACTGGTCAGTGGAGCCAATTGTGTTACAACAAAGGGCTTTTGAAATGCTTCCTCTGTAGGTGCAGTGTGCTGTGTAAAGCCATGGATTTGACTTAGTATGTGGTGTACTTAAGCAGTGTAATATTGCATTACTGTATTAACAGACTTCTTGGCAGTAGCGGTACAAAGCAGGAAACTCTGTAGTTGTAGTGGAAGAAGGTTGTGTGCAGGACACTCAGTGTTTACACTCTAGAGAAAACACTAGCTGTAAAACAGCTCAGGACTGCGCAGTACCCAAAAGGCAGTGTCATGGAACCATTTGGTTCTGTATTTTTTTTTCTTTTGGATATTCTTTAGAGACTGTGGTAGAATCTGACCGGATAACCTAATTGTAGCTTCAATTTTCTTTGGACTATCTTTTCTGTTAAAGTTAAACCCTACATCTTACAACATTGTCACGTCAGGTTATGCAGTAATTTTAAACTGAAGTAACAATTGAATGCATGCATGCCACAACTATCTGAATGTCGGTTACTGATAATACAAAAAAGGGATATGTTCATCTTTTCTCAGCAAAGTGGATGTCAGTTGTAGAGCCATTGTAGTTATTTTTAAAAGAAGCAACATAAAAACTTAAACAATCAGCAATTAATCATGCAGATGTTTATTTGTCATCCTGTACCTTCTACTTGAATGGAATGAGTATTTAAGCATTAAGAATGAGTAAACTCTTTTAGTACTTTGAACTTACATACCTATGTTACCATATGCACGTTCCCTAACAGTCAGTGCATGCTCATACAAGTAATAGAACCTGATCTTAGGCCAACGTCTATCCAACATCATGCCAACATCATTTAAGCCGATCATTGGGCCGACGTTGGTCCTATGTACTGCTTCTAACAATGGCTCAACGTTGGGCCAATGTACTATTTCCAACACTGGCCCAATGTTGGGCCAGTGTTGGATCATTGTTGGATAGACGTCAGCAGCCAACATCGTAACGATGAGCAGCCAACCAAACCCCAACGTTGGGCCAACTTTAGTCCAATGTTGCTGCCAACGTTGGTCTGACGTTGGCCCAACCATGGTGTGCTATCGGGGTCCAGAACACACCTTCAAATAAACAGCAAATCCGTTGGTGAAATGGGAATCTAACAATTGATCGTTTAAGGAAAGCCAGGTCTTCATAAAATTTTGCAGTTTGCATTTTGGTCAGATCAATGTTTGATGCTTTGTTTGTCTGAAATTGCGCCGGTCTGACAGTTATTTTTGTCCTATGTCCGAAGACCAAAAAAACTGGATTCTGCTCTAAGTGTTTTCTGTCTGATGTTAGCTGAACTTGTCCCTTACGCGTACGGACGCGTACGGACATTGCCATGCACATAAAGTGCTACGCGTACGGAATTAGGAAACAACGTGGTATTGGTCCTTTACTGTGTTTCTTAGTATGCC
>WURT03115910.1:0-11922 GCA_009936505.3 Holothuria glaberrima
TAACATTATTCAATGGCAAGGGTTGTCAAACGTATGCCAATTGTTTTAAGCTATATACAGGAGACCTAACTACTTGAAGCCACTTTGAAGAAGAGACCAAAAATAAAACTTTCAGCATAAAAATTAAAAGAGCATATTTGGACACACTTCAAGATATCCCAGAGTTTGTATTACACCATGTGCAGTAACTACAGATGACACTGTGTTGCAGACTGGTAATTTTTTTAAAGTAAAAGACTAGAATATTACAGTACAAATGAAATATAGGCTGTTGAATCAGAAATGTGCACATGAAGCATGCACACAGCACAAACTCCTCTGAGTGGCAGCAGCCTGCTCCATACAAGGCAGAGTCCAGTAAGTCCTGGCTTTAAAGCGTTTTAAAAACCCCAGGGACACTGTTTTTCAGGGTCACTGTAATTGTAAGTTTAAAAGCTCTAAAAGTTTGGTACAACTGACAAAAGGAACAATAGAATGCATGAGCATTTGATCTTCCAGTCAAATGTAGGCTGTTGCAAATGCTGGCACTTTTGACAGCCATTTTAAAATGCCAGAGATTTGGTCAGATTTTCAATACTCTGGTGGTACTTCTCTTGTTTGGGTCCAGGGCTATATAATAATACTAATATATTACAGGCACAATTTCAAAATATGTGGCAATGACTTAACCCAAAGTTCTACATATTTCCCAGCCTTGAATGTAGCAAATTTATAAAGAATGTATTAAAATTACATCATGTGGAATGGAATTCCTCTTGCTCCCTCTCACCTCCCTATTCAGATACATTCATCCCTTGCCACCTTCTCTTGCCTCCTTTTCCCTAACCTCTTCTGACCTCTCCTACTCTCATCCCCTCCTCCCCACCATGAGCCTACAAAAACAGCCACATCACCAACTATCAACAAACTTGGCAACTACTCATAGAAATACCAAACAACCGGTGCAACACATTTTCATGCATACAGAACTTTTCTGAAGCTTTTAAACCTTGCTTTGCGAGGAAAGCTAGCTGATGAGTTTTGTCGAGACACTTGGACGCTTCTTCGAGATGCAAAATGACTCCACCTGAATATAGTGAAATAATATACAATCACAGCTAGACCAAGAAATTTAGAGAATTTGGAACAGAAATGTAATAAGCTAGCAGACAAAACGCTTGCCATGAAATTGTGAGGGTACGTATGTCTGTAAAGCAAATGTTGAGTCCACACAACACTGCATCAGTGAAACGGCAGATCCCTCATGGTTATGAACACATACATGTATATTATGTACACACAAAATACATGTAGTATGGTTTAATCAAAGAAACACTCAACGAACCTATTTCATTTTTATTTTGCTTCCACTTCAAGTGGGGTAACAAATACAAATGATTATGTATACAAACATTAAACAAGAAGTAAAAGAAAGACTGCTCTAAAAATACGAGGACCGGCTTGTCAATCCAGTGGGCATAAATTTCACATTTTCTTTATTTATAATTTGTTCCTTCACTTCAAGAATGATTATTAACTCAAATGAGCATAATTAAGCAATATTATAACAAGTAGTGAAAAGAATTTGTTATTAAATGCCAGAAGGCTGGAGACAACTGTCCCTGAAGTACAGAGGGCTTGCCACAACAGTCCCTGTAATATAATGTACCAACACAGTACAATCTGTCCACAAAAAAAAGCATCGTGAATTATGTGAGAGAGAAGTCATAACCTAATACTTTCTACTTTTTTAAGACTTCATCCTTAAGTCTTTCAATGACCAATAAAGTCTAGCACACATACAGCTTATGTATGTATAGTAAGTACTTATACACACAAGGATGTAAACTGTGACAGCTTGACAGCCAACATACAGTATGGCAGGGAAAAATAAAAACTACTGGGAGGGCAGTGATGTCATGTAAAGACTATCTGTACTATAGGTTCTCCCAATGCAACTTGAAAGCCATTTGTGGCCCATAGTGCAGAATGCACTAAAATTGCCTGTATGCAAATGATTTGAGGAGTCCAAAAGTTACATCAATTTTCATTAATACAATTCTAGCTATTAGCAAAGAAAAACGTCAAGTTAAAGTGGCCTTTGGACAAAACCGCTGTAAACAATCTACGAACCATTCCATACCCTCATATTATGGTTAATTGTTAAGTAAGTGTAAAGGGTATGGTTCTTAGCTACAGTAAAGAATTTATTTGACAGCTAGCTAGCTCTCTTAGCATGAGGATGAAATTACATAAACTACCATGAAGAACTAAAGGGAAATGGCAGTTGCCCCAAGTTTATTTTCAAAAGTTTTGCTAAACCTTACAAATCTCTTATTTTGCTCACAAATTGTATCTTTTATCATGTTTCTGTATACAAACATTGAATATGGAAGGTAAGTCAAGGAGTTTTTCTGCATGAATTTAACAAATGAGTAACAAACATATTGTCACATGATTGATAAGAGCCATTCCTGAACTAGAATGACAGGGCTCACTCATTCAAATTGGGTGGGGAGGGGGGGGGACTGCATTTTCCCTTTAAGTAACTTCCCCCTAAAAATTTTAGTGGGTGACTCATGTCTCTCCCACTTCCTACCCACTCTATGATTGCCATCTGTGTTTAAAACCAAGCTTCAGATGAATACTTTTACACTAATTCTTGCATATCTAATATGGTACCTACCGCTGTCATGCATAATTCTTCACTGCTCTCTTCACTGCTTCAGTTCTAGGGCAGAAGTGCTGAACTGGCTATCTACTTTAATGGCATTACAGCTGGTCCTTTTTCTGTCCCCTACTAGTACACAATACTGATGTTACAATTTCCTGGAATTCCTACAAACTTACATTGCATGTTTGATGAAGATACACAAAGTGGCTAGGAAGTGATATGTTACCCTGTAATCAACACCATCTCTACGTAATTCTTTCAGTAGGCATGTAAGCTTTGGAGGGACACTGTGGTACAGAATTTCATAGCCAATCAAACTTGTACAAAATGGTTGACTATAGTACTAAACATTTAGAGATGTTAGGAATGTGTGAAAGCAAGATGAAATATTTCCACAAAGAAGATATGAAACAGACAATTTCTTTGAAAGAAGACAGTTCTGGACAATGACTAATGACTTTCCCTCAATTACTCTTGATAGCTAAGGCTTGCCGTGTGCTTGCTACCAGTATATTTGAACTTGAGATTTTATTTGAAAATTCATAAGAGACAAAAACATTTATGTTGCATCTTTTAAGGAGCTTACTGAGTTGGTTCATAAAATTCATGATTTTTTTTCACACCTACTGAGTTTTACTTACATCTTGATGGTAAACTAAGAGATTTTGCACATCTGACATACAACTGAAATGGCAATGATAGGGTAAGTAATGATAAAGCTCATTTATTACAAATTCATGACCAGACGACACATTTTACCATTAGGTATTTTTTGATATGCAACCCCTACTCACAAAGAGTACAATTTCTCACATTTCTGGTAACTGTAGGAAGTGATATATGAGTGATGAGACTAATTAAAAGCATTGTCATGCAATAATTTCCTTAAACTGGTCACAAAATAATCAATTTCAACTCAATGAGCCCCTCTAAACACTGGAGATGACAGTTGGCACTATGTGTCAGAATTTGAGAGGGGGGAGGTTTTCCCCCTTGCCAAAATATTTTGGGGATTTTGGTTCAAATGGCAAGATCTCAATAAGTTGCAATGTAAAAAGTCAACTTTCTCTCTAATAGGTTTCCCAAGAGGTGCTGGAAATTCCTTCAAGTGGTTTTAAAACTTGCTGGATTGTTGAAGAGTGTGTGGAAATTCTACAAACCCACTGTCTAATGTCACTTTAGTTTGATGTGAGTAGATGAACTTGATTTCACAATTCATTCACTGGGGAAGAAACACAAAACTTTCTTTGCAAATCAGCAAGCAATATGAAAACTGCCCTTCTCTGACAACATAACCCCTGTGCTAGTATCCCAATTGCCTCGTGTTGTAATTTCACATGGTCTCAAATCAAATACCAGTTTTGAAAGTAATAATTACCTGCGAGTGGTACCTCCGGATGCTAAACTTCGTCTTGAACCTTTGAGATCTTTATGTGAAAGGTTTGGAGTGAGAAAACCACTTGTGCTAGTGTTTATAACACTCCTCCCCATCTGCCAATCATCATCTGTGAGCAAGGGATCATTTGACCCTTGTTTGCGAACACTGAAATTCTCTTCCATCCAGTCTGTGAAAGCTCCCTCTGGTGGTTGATACTTTATATCCAAATGGATGATCATCTGAAGACAGGAACAAAAAGAAACAGCTACGACTAAACTAATTCGATCAGTCACTTACCTATGCATGTTTTCTATCTCTTTCATAATTTGCATCCAGACTGCTTGTGATTTTAAATGAGGTTGTGTTGTAAAATGCTTTGACAACTGCTCACAGTACAACACTACACAAATGGGAGTACAATATACATGTAACAAAAAAGTGTACCTAACAAAATATCTATAGATCTTGGAATATAGTGTGAATCATGAAAGATAAAAGTTATAGCCATTCGATAATCCAACCTTTTGTCAGAATGACATCTGAACTTTACTACTTGAGGCAATCAGACAGGCTCTTAAAGGGGCTTATTGAGTTGGTTCACAAAATTCAGGATTTTTTTCACAACTGTTGAGATTTACTCACATCTTGATGGTAAATGATCAAACTAAGAGATTCTGCACATCTTATGCACAACTGAAATGGCAATGATAGTGTAATTAATGATTAAAATCATTTATTACAACTTTGTGACCAGACACTTTTTATCATTATGTAGTAATCATATGCAATCCCTTTCCGCAAAAACAATACAATTTCTCACATTTTCAGTAACTGTAGGAAGTGAAACATGAGTAATGAGGCTAATCAGAAGCATTGTCATGCAATGATTTCCTACAAACTCGTCACAAAAATAATCCATGTCAACTCAATGAGCCCCTTTAAAGCAGATCGACTGCAGGAAACCTGACCTGGGGGGGGGAGCAAATTTTCCACACTACTTTCTTTTGCTACTATTGGGGTAGTAATGTAAATAATAAACAGGGGTATATGTTCTTATTTTAAATGACATCCAAAGGCAATTTCAAAGCCTCTGCCAGCAAAAAGGTATGTGCAGCAGTCGTCTATACCCTTGAAATCTTATACACTGTGTGTATATACAGCAGGCAACAACAAAGTAATGTTGAAATAATTAATTCTGTAAATTGAGTAGATGAAAACAAGACACTGATTCAAGGCAGACCATTTATGAGTGTGCTTTGAAAACAGAATAAATATTTGGCTTATAACTTCTACAGACGCTAAGACTGACACACAAATTTCTTCATTTAAACCCAAATGATTACAAAAATCTTGAATGGAGGAATGAACTAATCCTTAACCGATAACCAAGAGTATCTACATACTCTAAGATAATGAAATGGGGGAAGATAAAAAATATGCACTTTTCAAGCCAGATTATAATGAAACTTCCTTCTTTCTCCTGCCACTGCACCACAGTCCTTCCCCCTCCTCAGATGTATGCTCATTACAAGAGATGTACTTACATCGGTTGCAACATTGTTGCTATCCAGGAGTGCCTCCTCAATGTTGAGGAAACCATGTTCCACCACCTGTTGTAAGACAAGGTTCAGGGATCCAACAAGTCTAGCATTGGGGAGAAAAGGATGTTATAGTTAAATCACACAAAATGTTAGAAAGTGGTGAATTAATAATATCTTAAGAGTAAGAAGTTTAAAGGGAGAAGGCAGTCCTCCCAAATTTACTTTAACATATCAACTAAACCTGACAAATACCTATATCCCTTTTATTTCTCTTATATGTATCCATCTTGTTGTTTTGAAACATACATTTCACATGCATACTTTTGAAAGGTAAACCAAGAGACTGTTCTTCATGAATTTGAAAATTCACATGAACAAATGTTGTCACATGATTCAAAAGAGCCATTAATGGATTAAGGATACAAGGGTATACTGATTCAATATGGGATGACTGCATTATTTTCCTTTCAGAAAGTGTTGCAAACAAAGCCTGCAAAGTTCTTGAAATGTTGTCTGCCTCATTCAATTTGAAATAAGGGGTGCGAGCAGGAGGGGAAAAAAGAGGGAAAAATGAAGCCTATAGATACTATACATTCAGCAGTTTTTTCAAATGAACATGTATGTATAAAATTCTATTCGTAGTACATACTGTAAGTTTAACAGTGCTAACTCAATCATACTACATATGCATGGTGTAAGCACAAACTACTGTAATCTGTAAACTTACAGCATGCCTTAGACATAAATAATGGCCTAAATGTTTTATACCTGGCCTTTACAATAGCTACTTGGAATCCCTAAATGTGTCTCTCACAATGACTACCTGTTAACTATTTTCAATGCGCATTAACTACTCCTGTAGAAAAAAAAACATTAAAGCAACACCCAATGAAAACAGCAACAACAAAATAACAACATTAACAACAACTGTAATATTAAAATTCCAGTCTTAAATTCACCTACAGAACAGAACATGTAACATATCTCTACAAGTTCTTTATAAAAAATTTAGTAATAAAATAAACCTTAAAACAAATTATCTTGTGTTGAAGAATACATATGCTAAAGTCCTGCAAACAATCATGATCGAGTTTACAAATCCAACTACTGTATCTCAGCTATATACACTATCATAGATATACTGTAGCATAGAAAAAAAGTTAATGGAGCCCTAACTTATGCCTGGTACTGTAATATTAGTCGACTCTTTGGGCAACTTGATATAAACTAACGCAAAGTAACAGTAGGCCTCTCATGTGTGAGTGATGATTAACGTTCTTGTAAATTGGGTTCAAAACTTCAAACACATATTGCAGTTCTGGTACAAAAAATTTCATCTCTTTAAAACCATGATTTATAGATAATACAGAGTGAGGTAAATAAAGGAAGCATGGTATAGCTTTTATCAAGAAAACACCTCTCAGTACAGTAAGAGGTCCAGTTGCTTGTAGCTCAGAAATAATTTGTTGTTCCAAATGTTCAATATTTTAAATCATGCAACATCTATAACTCTTGTTAAGGTTAACAATTTGGGACATTAGGCTATTGTTCAAGTTCATTAGTGAAAATGAATGGTTTTTAATAATGATTAATTACAGAGCTACATGTACTTTTGTTGTACAGTGTGTGCCATGATCGTACACTGTAAATGCAATGTTTTACTTCATTAGTAGTACATGGTTGTGAATTTCTGCACTTATACTACTGTACCAATTAATCTTCTCCTTTAGTGCCAACATACTACAACTTGAGAACAAGCAAAGTTACAGTTTACATGGAACAGCCACCTAAATGGACAAGTTTATTGCTGCAGTACTTCAAAAGTTGTTGACCAGTGAGACAATAATTTTGCGGGGTATACTGTAGTTACTAACCCTCATCCTGTACTTCAAATACCGAAGGCCATTCCTTATCTGACCATGTATACCATGTACATCACACAGATGCCAAGATTGTAAAACTGACCACACTTGATATATAAGGGTAATGAGCAACGAAACTGCACTCAACAGATATTCAATAACACTTGGAAAGAAAATATTGTACCTGTATGAGGGCAGGCAATTAGAAAATGAACATTCATGAAAGAATGGCAAGCCCAACCAAATGGTGGGGACCAAAACAGATGAGACAGTGCAACTTAATTCTAGTCTCAGACCCTTACAATTTAGCTGCTGTATGCACACACACAGCAGGCCTGGCATTTTAAGACGGGAAATCGCCCGTGCCCGCCTTAACGCACGTCTTGCAGCTCCCAAAAACTACAGTTAGAAGGTGCTTAAGATAGGGAACCATTACGTACCCACCTGCCAAAAAACCCCTGACCAGGACTGTCTAGAGTACGCACAGTTTTTTAAACTTAACTGAATTTAGAATGGTTTGAAAAAACTGCCCTCCCAAATTTACAGTGACAGATGGATCTCTAGTACCACTACTACATACAAAATGGCAGTCCTGATTCCTAAAATACACTACTGTATTGCCTACAAAGTATTTTAACTTTCAACGGCAAAGGGAGGATATCTTTTAATTGTGATAGTGTACAAGGACAAAGCTATGGTGAAATAGCACAGAATGATGGTACTGTTGCTAGGCAACTGCAATATATATTACCTAGATCATACTGTATTACATACTTACAGTACAGTATCAGGCTGAGGAAGATCTGACAGATATTTTAGACAGATCCACCAAGGATGAATAATTTATTTATGTAAGCCTCAAAAGCATGTTGCCTGCAGTATAAGACTATAAGTCATGTGAATCACAAATCACACACTGCACTCCTTTATTCATACACTTAAAAACACTCGCACTGTACCATTTGTAGCGCCAGGTGGGCCTGCCCAGCACTAAAAATTCCCGCCTGGCACTTACAGTACTCAAAAATGAACAATTAATCCCACATGACACGTTATTTCCAAACTTCTGCCTCAATAAACAGAATGGTTCCCATCGCTCACATGAGCTCAAGAATTAGACACACTAAATCAATGCAACAATATATTGACCTATGTGTGACGTAATTCATGTCCATGCACGAAACTATATATTATGTGCACCTACAGTATTGGCGGCTAGTTGTTGTACAGTACACTGCCGAACTTCAAAGGTGTGACTTCCACGTACTGTAGTTGTGTACAGTATGGGGCACTCTGTACTGTTACAATAGCTTATGGACTTTCTATAGGATCAAAGTGCTTCCACAGAAACACAAGACAACTGTAGGCTAGGCTCCCACACCTCCATACACAAACACGTTAGGATAGTGTAAGGTCTCGTACAAATAACTCTGAAGAAAAAAGTATTGTACGGCAAAATTACAGACTTGCTTAATCTTTCGAAAAAAGTATGAAGGGCTTTATATTAAGATTTTACACATGTCTCATAACTATTTCATGAATTATGCCAAATTTGAGAACATTCTGACTGCCCTGAGGCTGTAGGAATACCTATAGTATTGTGTAACACAGAAGATGTGAAGTTTGGAAGCACCTAAAAGAATCGTTCAAGAAAATCAATTAGGTTACAGATTAAAGTCTGGCTTTGTTCTAATTTGTTAGCTGTATCAAGTTGGTTGAGTAAATGTTTTTACACTTTCTAGAGGACCTCTATATACATCACAGCAAAGAGCTGATAGTCCTATTTGAAACTGAAGTCAGAACTTGGTGCCTTGTTTCTGCAGAATCCACAGATGTTGGAACTATTGCAGACAGGACCTGTCTTAAAACAATGCAGTGACATCAAGTCAATGTCTAGGTTTAGTCTTAATGGTTAGGTTTAAGTCTAGGCCACTAGGAATCCATTGCTCAAATGAGGGCTAAAAATGGGCAAGGGTAATCTGGTACAGGTGCATCACGTTTAATAGTTGTGCCCTCCTTAGGTACAATATTTTTCCAACTTTTCTTTAATTCTAAGTAATTGAAATCGCCTCAAAATTGAATCGGTCAAGGTGGAAATTCCCCAACTTAATATTAAGCCTATATGCAGCTGGCCTTACACCCCGGACGACGCAAGTCCATGATCATGGAAGCGCCCGGCACTCCAAAAACCCTGGGCACATCCCTGTTACACTCATATTCAACACAAGCTATCACACTTATAACACTGGTTCTAAAGAATTACTACACCATTCTTACTCTAGAACATGTCTAAACTCTTCTCAAATACTGTATGGGGCACAGGTGTTTATTTCTTAGCCCTACTTCACTAAATGTATTCAAATGCAGGATAAAACATTTCCTTCTGAACAGCAAACAAATAATTTACAGCTAAGATGCAGCTCTTCTTTTTTCTTTTCTTCTCTTTTTTTTAATTCTTTCATTCTGAATTACTGTACTAAGCCTATCTTTCATCCTAACACTTTTTTAGATTCTTTTGTTTCATTTGTGCATTTTAGGGAACAGACCAGAAGAGTTTAGACTTAATATTTATGGTTCCTCTACTTCTATCTTTTGATCAATTTTCTGTGTATTGTTAAATACATTCTCTGTACTTGCATATATCTAATATTATTACCATAATGTACAAAACTCTTCTTGTGTGGAAGGTAGAAAATTAACTTGAAACTTTAATCATATATAGGCTTATACAGTAGTACAGATATTTTGTAAAGTTCTGCAAAAGCACACCAGATCAACAGCAAGCATTCTACAGTACATGCAGCTTTGCAATGTCCTTAACTTATAACTTTTGATGAGATAAAGTATTTAAAACACCTCAATTTATACTACCTTTGGAAATGGTTCAAAAAAAAAGATTATCAGTGATTCTATCATCAGTTTTTAGTATAACAAATTATATAAGCCTACAAAGCCCTTTCACACTTGGCATGACATGACGCCAATTTAATATGATGCAATGTGATACGGTACCAGTACCATAAAAACAATATAGACACAATACGGTACCATTAAAACAATGTAAATTGCAAGAAGCGTGGATGAATAATGTGCTAAATAAGATGTAGCGAGGGGTAAACAAAAATTTAAATCACCTAACTAATTAGGAGATGGGAATATTGCTGAGACATAAAGAAAAGCAACCCAAAAGGCCTGGCCACATTTTTACCGTGTTTTACCTAATTCATATGCATCATATTTCGTAGAGTGTGAAAGGGGCCTCACTACATAGGAATATAAAATCCCTGGTGAAATCAGGTGCTAAATAAAAGGACTAGAATGCTTTTGAAGCATTGAAATATTTTCAGCCTAGTGCCTCTAATACAGTTATTTAGTTTATTTAATATGGCTTTCACACCTCAGTGAACTAAAGCCTTCTCCTTGTTGATTCAGGAAATATTAAACACATATATAAACACTAACCAAGCCTGTGCATAATGCTGTACTCAACAAAACATACACCATTCAATTACAGCATCTTTAGTTCAACTGCTGCAGTACTAACCAGAATGCCAAAATGCCAGTATGGTAATTCCTTGCCTCTAAAATTAAATTGTATTTTTTAATTATTTTCACTTCGTGGAAGCCAACTGTAAGATCCTTTATCCTCACCCTCCAAAGGATGTCATATTTACAAGGCTTTTACTGTTTGACCTCTAAACAGCCTTTGACCTCCAGCAAAATTTTGCTCACTATGGGGGCATCCATATGCCAAGTATAAGCTCCACCACTGTCACCCCTTTTGAGGTGTTATGTTTGCAGGTGTGTTTACAAGGTTTTCACAACTTGACCTTCCATCCTCAGATACTCTACCAAAAGCAATTGCTTTCCTCTGCTGACTATATAACTCATCTACATGCCAATTATAGAAGGTATCTATGGTTGTTATCTTGACAGGTGTCTGTACCGTACCGTATTTACATGGTCAACTCCCTCCCTCACCCACTACCTTCCCCCTTTCTTTAGAAACAAAAAAAAATATATGATTCTTACTCCAAATATGACAAAGCTATAAACAGAGTAAGAGCAGTATCAATCAATCCTATCTTAATATATCCAGTTTGCAAGCAATTTCTAAGGTTTTCATAGTTTTACTTCCAGAGAACTCATTAACTCAGATACCAAAAAACAATATGGTTCATCTACTTCTCATATGCCTCAACATACTTAATTTGTGAGTATCCACACTGAGTCCTACCTAGAAATATTGTGTAACTTCCAGAGTTTTTGATTTTATTGATATCTGCTGACCTCAAATGACCTCTGACCTTCACCAAAAACAATAGAAGTCTTCCTCTTAATACTTGATATATATATGCATCTGTCACAACTGAGCCGAATTGTCGCCCTTCCGTTGCGACCCCAGGTTGTTTTTCCCCTGCCAGCGAAATTTGGCATAAACTTTGATAAACACAATGAAGGTCGTAAAAATTCAAGTGAGAAGATTTC
>WURT03115921.1:0-11922 GCA_009936505.3 Holothuria glaberrima
TGTTAACAGATACGTGTCCGTAAATTCGTCGACTTTGAAGTAATAGCATATAGATTGTGTCTGCAAAAGGACGTTACAGCACGTTTACATATTCCTATATAAAGAGTGTGTGAAAACGTTAAGGTGAATCTGTTTTTTTGCCCAATTTTTTTTTTTCGCCATATGGTCGACTTTTCAACAACTTCTTTCGCCCTAAGGTGGGAATTAGAGAAATAAATATATATATATATATATTGTACTTGCATGTTGGTTCAAATATTTATCCTTGTTTTGCTGTAGAATTAGAAAAGAGCACATTAAGTTTTTCCACATTGATTTATGAATGATGTATGTTTGTGATGGTATATAGAATGCTTGTCATGGTATTAGTGTAGCACATGAAGACATTTTACTACAGGAATACCACAGGTGTGATTACTTGTGTGGTGCCATCAACCCAAGCTGTTCAATCTGATTCATGTTTATTGATAGGGTAACTTGCAAAGTTACTCCTTGAAGGCCATCACAGAACTTGACTAGTAACATGAATTCAGGGAAGAAATGGACCCAGTTTCCCTTGGAAATGCTCCTACTTATCAACAAACGTATTGTCACATGATTGAAAAAACCCAATCATGAATCAGAAAACTAGGAAACATCAATTCAGATAGGGGTGACTGAATGCGTCCTTTAATATGTCATGTGGGACTGTAGAGGGATTTCACTGACTTCACGGGATCAAGCGTCTCTCTAGTTTCGAAGAGCAAGCATCTGTTGTGTCACAGTAGTACCTATGGTTTTGCCCTTCAGAGCCTGGCAATCCCACTTGCATGATGTCACATGAAATCCCTCTATTGAAAGAAGCAATACCATAATGGGAACATTACCACAAAGTAAAATGAATCCTCTTTACTTTTATTATAAAGTCATCATTTCAGAATAGGTTTGTATCGGTTTTAAGAAGAGGAACGAATCCTGTGCACTGGTAACCGAGTTGCCTTTGGTAAATTTGTCCTAATACGATTCATTACTGTTAAATAATTGAAGTGGTTCGTTTCTTGAAAAATTTGAAGTGGTTGGTTTCTAAGAGGAAGTTTTTAAAAGAATGCCTTTTTTGCTTATTTTTTTTATCCATTATGAACTGGCTGGTGTAACTGCGGTCCTTCGAAGGGTAATTTTTTCCAGAATTGTGAAAAGTATATTCATATTACAGGGAGGTTGTGTTTATAGGAGGCTGTTGTGTTTGGTGAATATTGTGATGAAACTTTTTTAATGTGATGGTAGGAAGGACAGTCTTGATCATGTAATGCACTTAAGTTAGGTTAGCTTAGTTTGGTCATAGAGGAGTTAAATATTGAGCATTCACTCTGGCCTGTTAGATGGGAGCATTTAATTTCTATCTGAGGGGAACATACATTAGCATCTCCCTGCCTCATCTTACTGAGCGCTAGAAAAAAGGAAAAAATGAGAATCTTGCCAGTGTAAATCTTCGATTAGGCCTGGTATTGGACTCAGTTTATAGCCCAGATGGCTACTAGAACCTGAATTTAGTAAATGAATAGTAAAAGAAAATTGGAATATTTAGTGGATGTGAAAACTTTGTAAAAACTCTAAGATTATGGGAATTTAAATGGAAATGAAAGAAATTCTTGTTATCTGAATGCAAGAGAGCATCAATATATTTTACCACCAATTACTCTGCTTAAGAGCACATCATACCTACAACAGAAAGTTGATTACATTAAGGTAATGCCAGTCTGCATTTTTTCTCTTTTTAAATATTTGATCCATCACCATGGTTACAGATTTGTAATCTACATGAGTACCTTTAAACTTTTAGAAATGTAAAGGTCAGTTATGAAACTTAACAGGTATGCACGCAATCACCATATTGTGGTTTACAAAAGGTCAAATAGAAAATGCAAAGAAGTTGTCCCTAATATTTTCTGACTTGTGGCAGCAGTCAGAAGAATAGGTAAACTTGATTCAAAGTCTACCCAAAAATGTGTAGCATAAATAACAAACAGTGGAGGTGACAGCAAGGATTTTGTTGGTGTTTTAGACCACTTGATGACATCAGGGCAAATTTGAATGCAAAGCCCAATGAACGGGGGGAGGCGCCCACTGAACTGCATCAGTACCCCTAGTGGGTTTAAGGGACCGAGGCCCTGGTGGAGGACATGTGAAAAGCATTGGAAACATTTTTGGCATTAATTTTTTGCACTAGATTCTGGGGATTTTTACCCCAAAACACTCCCTTTAGCTACATGTATGGAAACAATGGTTGCAGAGTAGCTGAGAAGGAGCAGTTCATTTTGATGGT
Source organism: Holothuria glaberrima (assembly GCA_009936505.3). Taxonomy (NCBI): domain Eukaryota; kingdom Metazoa; phylum Echinodermata; class Holothuroidea; order Aspidochirotida; family Holothuriidae; genus Holothuria; species Holothuria glaberrima. The sequence continues at coordinate 2,303 of WURT03115921.1, forward strand.
GTAGAATTCTGAATCATTAGACTTAAAACTACATTTCAAAAGTTTCTCTACCAAGTGTTGATTGTCACAAATGTATCTAAGCAGAAGGAAATGAAGGCAAATCATTTCAACATATAAACTGTAAAATCACTTCCCTTGAAGGCCTGAATTAAATTCTAGCTGATTTATCATTGAATCAGAAGACTGTTATCACATGCTTTAAAATTTGTGTAGTTTTCTCTTGAAATCTTGGATTGAGAGGTCCAGTTTTTGGTCTGTTTTCTCATACATTGTCTTTACCAAATTTACTTAACCTGATCATGTGGACTTTCTATGCCCAGATATGTTAGTATTCTTAACAGACCAATCATCAACTTGACCTCATTGGAAAAGGTATTTAGGAAAGGGATTTTTTTTGGGGGGGGGAGAGGGGAGGACATATTTGTAGAAAAAACGGTTTAAGACCTTTTGGGGGGGCATGTTTATAGAATGGACATTTTTGCATCATTTTTTTATGTAGAGGAGACAGTTTTACATCTTCTGTTGTCTTGGTTTGTATTCATACTTGCAGCCTTATGAGAACGGAACAGAAGTGATGTTATGGACGAATCATAGAGTCATGGATTGGCTGAGATCTGTTGACCTTTCAGAGTATGCCCCAAATCTTAGAGGGAGTGGTGTCCATGGTGCTTTGATGGTAAGCTGTAGTATTTAGGGATCACTGGTATAAAATAGTTGAAAGGATACAACTGTACATGTATAGAAACAGTATAATAGAGAACAACTGTGAGTATAGACAGTACAAATGTGATTATGGAAATGTAGAATAGAGTACACGTGTGAGTATGATATGGCACAATTGTGAGTACTGAAAAGCACAATAGAGCACATGTGTGAGTATACACTTGAGGATAGAAAAGTACAAATATTACAGGTGTAAGCATAGGAAGAGTACAAGTGTGAGTATAGAAAATTATACTAGCCAGGTGTGAGCACAACAGATTGCACATGAGTAAAGAAATTGAGTACCGAGTAATTTCATTGTAAGTGGGAGTATAGCAAAGTACACTAGAGTACAGATGTGAGTACAATATCATGCACACAAGTATAAGAAAGTAAAATTGAGTATACTTATGAGTACCATGCAGATAAAATGTGAGTACTGAAAAGTATAGGTGTGAGTACAATACAGATCAATTGTGAGTGTAGAAAAGTGCAATAGAGTACAGGAAAGAATGTAGGTATGAGGGTGTAGGTATCAGTATAGAAAAGATGGTATAAGTTCAAGAAAAAATGAAGAACAGTGGAAAGAGCACATATAGTAAGTACTCATTTATGTAATAAAGTAAAAGGTACAGCAACAGTAAATAATTGATAACTTCACAAGAACAGAGCCTATTTTAGATTAGAGCTAGATCAAACACATGTATTTTTTTTTTTTTTTCGAATCCCAGACTTTGGAAAACAGGTTTACATCAGAGACATTAGCCACATTACTCAGTATACCAGCGAGTAAGACATTATTACGTCGCCATTTGGGTACTCATTTCATGTCGCTCTGCGGACAGGAAATACAGCAGGCGAAGAGGGATGCAGAGAAGAACGCTGGATTTATGCCCTTAAATGTGATTGGAAAAGTAAAGGTGAGATTAAAAATGAAACAATTTCTTGATGGCAAAACAGTGGGGTTTTGATTATGGTTGGGTGTGGTAAAGGTTTTAGACAAAAAAGTCAAGATTTGGCATGTTTTATGATGGGGATTTCTTGTATTAATGCTCATTTGTAAATATAAGATTGTCTGTCAGCTGCAGCATCGACTTATGTTTTGTGATTGTTATTTTCCAATAGCCTAAGAAACGGTCATTTGGTACTCGCAAGCGGAGAGGAATAGATGATGATGATTTTCTCTGTCCTATGGATGAACCCCTCCCTGTTTCTCTGACCGCAGTAAAACCCGCGATAAGTACGGCAAACAACAATACTCAGAAACCACCATTGCAGGCAAACTACAAAGTGGAAGTCAGAAGTGCAGATAGAATTCATCGGCAAGCTGATGAGGTAGGCAACATGCTTTTTTATTATTGGAACAGCTTATTAGATATTAAATTTAGGGGGGTGATTTACCCAAACTATTCCAAGAAAATCACATTTGGAATGGGGGGGGACAAGGACCACTTGCTAGCAGAAAAGTTTTGTCTCTCTTAGTTTTGTATTGTAAGGGGGTGAGGGAGGTGTGAGAGGGATTGGTAGCGATTGGTAAAATACACAAAAACAAATGGAAAGTGAGTATGGAAGAGTGTTGACAGAATTGTGGAGACGTTGGTTGGGGGAGGGACTGGTTAGGGCTGTGAGGAATGGAGTATAGTTTCAAGTGTGTTATGGAAGCCTTTCAGGGGTACTGTATGGAGTTTTTTGAAAAAAAATTTCCTGTGAAAGGTTGCCCAGGTTTGTTCATATCATAATTATGGTAAATTCAGTTACCTTCAGAGAGAAGTCACCAAAGATGTATATTTATTTCTTGTAAACTTTTACATAACGGACACTTGTCTTGATGTCTAGTGGCACTTTGTGTACAGCTTCCACATTCTTGAAGAGTTAATCCCTTGCAATAGTATTGATACCACCTTTGTAAAATTCTGAAGAATAGTTGAAGTCTGGTGTTAGGAATTTATCTATCAATCAAAGATATAGTTGCTTTGATGATGTATTCAATAATGCATTTTGGTGCATTTTTAAGGTGTATGGCGAATTGTTCATTCATCCAGGCATGTGCATGTTTGTAAGTGTGTGTTTGTTTTTGACATGAAGCTTTAAAACACAGTATCTTAAGAAAAGAAACTCAGATTGTTGTCATAGCTGGTATGTGGGTGTGACATGTTGAGAGAAACAATCGTATTGTTTTGAGGGGAGGTCAAAAGTCATGAGGTTACTAGACATCAAATATTAAAATCCTTGTTAACATGATATCTCAAGAAGCAAACTCAGATTGGTGTGACACTCAGACTGGTGTCATGGGTTTTGTTAGGGAGTCAAATGTCACTTGAGGTCACTAGTGGTCAAAATTTGAAGCGTTGCAATTTCAATATCTTAAAACTAAGTTGTTTTCTTTTTTTTTCATCTATGTGTTTATGCCTGTTTTACATCATCAGGCATGTCATTTCACCAAATTTTATTCCCCTCTCATTTCCTTGAAACGTATCTAATTCTAGTGAGTCGAGATTAAAGGTTGTGTTAGATCACAGTTAAAATTAAGCTATGTCATGTCATATCACAGTACAAAAATACATAATAAATTACAAGCAAATGTATGGCTTATAAGTTTGGCTTGATAGCTTAATGGTTTCCAGTAGTATTCTGTTTCAGTATGATATGTCAAAAATCTGATGTTGGTCTTTTAGTATTCAGACTGTCATGACAAGTAAAATAAAAGGCCAACAAAATGCCTTTTCCTTCCCTTGTCCCACCCTGACAAAGATCAGAAGAGTCTCCCTGTCTGAGTGTAGCTTGCTGCCCCTATATCTTATCAACAGTGCTTGGCAGAGCAGGCTTTTTCAAATTTTTGGATTACTCATTTAAAGTAACCTCTTTAAGGCAATATTGTGCCTGCTGCTGTTTTGGGCATCAAATTTAGATTTGACCTAAAAAAATTGAGTTCGTGAAAGAATAGAAAAGTAAATCAGAGGAGTAAATTTTTATTAGCATCAGAATATCTCCTCCCACATCTCATTACTTTGTACAAAATTTGGATGTCTCTTTCCATTGTTTGTAGCCTCCAACACCCCACCAGCCCTTAACATTGAAACCTTTCTCAAGCGTGCTCTAGAATGTGTTGTTAGAATTGGTTTAACATGTGACATCAGTATCCCTCTTAAAAAAAAAAAAACGTTTAGCCATCTCTCTTCTCTGCTAGAAAGATCTGTAGTTGCGTCAATAAGATTTGGCCGTGACGTAACCGTCCATCTTTCAGGGCTTTGCTTTTTGAATGGCACATGAAAAGCTCACCTGAACAGTTGCACCTCCTAGATACAATTCTGCTTGATGCAATTCTTCAGCTTGCTTTTCACAGATGTGGGTTTTGTTGAAATGTTTAAGTTTTCCGTCTGTGAGGTGTCGAGAATAATCCATCAGAAATGGAGAGTGTCAGGCATGTATCCATCTATTACAGACTTACAGACGACTTTTGAAATCCCTGCCCAATCTTTCTACTCGCAGTGGGCCCCCTTGCGATCCATTCTCACTGTGTTGAGATTTCAAACAAGAACCAAATTACCACCTGTTTTGAGAGTAGTGGGGGCCTCATTTATCTATTTTGTATATGTCAGGTCGTCTCATCACAAGCATTGGCAACTTAAGCTCGGAAGACATTAGGGCCTCAAATCTGAAGCCTTTTGCTGCCATCATGTTCTGCCGCCATAGCTTTATGGCACAGGTTGTCGACCTCATTTATTTAATCAACACGTAAAATTGGCAGGGCATCGTAGAGTTTGGTCGGAAAGTGCAGTTCCCTCCCCATAAATATCGTCCTGCCCTTTTGAGCTGCAGCCAGATTAAGATGGAAACGTGGAAGAAATGTTTGGTTGTGTGCACATTTGTACAGCTGCAGAGGCCTAGGATATGATAATCAAGTCTTTTCCAAGGATGTCATTAAGTTTTAGAATGGCTTGATGGAGTGAATGATACAGTAATTGGGCAATCACAGGCCAGTATTCAAAGCCGATACAATGCATGGACTGTGGCAATGTTCATTCTATCACTGAATTCTTGAAACCTATTGAATTGAATTGCTTTTTTAGTAAGCAAGATTGTATTTTATTAATTCGTTAACAACAGGCATTTGAACAGAGAGAGAAGGATGGTGATTATTTTTCGATGTAGAAGGGAGTAATAATAAATCATCTGTTTTATCCCTTTTTTTCACTCCTGTAGTCAGTAGTACTCTGTTTATAAATTTGTTCATGCCAAAAATAGATCTTTCGTTCCAAAATATAATCATTTTTTTTGGGGGGAGGGCTGGTTTTCATAATATTATTTGATATTACATATATTTTCAAAACTGATATATTTTAAACATAGGGTCAGTGAAGAACTCAATAGTATTCATTTTGGAAACCATGCCTGTACATATTTATACTTATGCATCGGCATGGTATTTTTTGCAAAGTTATTTTATAGCTCATTTGTACTTTTTATACCTATGACATCAAGTATTTTGCATGCCCAAGTCTTTACGATCAGGTACCCTTCCCCCAAGTTACTTCATCAGACTTCGATTTAGAAGGTGGTCGTTGCAAACTCACAAAATTTATCAGCATTTGACCTTTGACCTCCATTTTAACATCTGACCCCACCTAAGTTTAGCAACCAGGGAGCTCTATTTAAAAAATTATGTTAGTCATGACATGTTGTGGTTTGATAACTTTTTCTAAGCTACTGTTAGTCAAATGATGGCGAAAAAAAAATTTGGCAAATTTGACACTATCCAAATGTTGTAGGTGTACTACTACCAGTCGAGGATTCCTCGTGAGAGTGGTGGTGCACTAGCTATATTTCGACCATTTACTGTATGCTGGATGCATAGCTACTGTACGTCTATCAGTGTAATTAGTATTGCAGATGTGTTGCATGGTGTGTATAAATCTGCACACTTACTAAATGCAAAAAAAAACCGCTTCCCTGGGTTGGACCAATAGTTCAGTTGCTATTCTAATACCACTAACTATGGCTAGAAGGTGTTTTGCAGTTCATGAAGAGTGCATTTAATCGTTTAAGGAAATTATCTCAATTTCCATCATTGACAAGAAGGGTGAACCTGCCTACAGTTTGAATGCTGTTGAATTAGGTAATATTGTTTATGAATCTAGTGGCAGTATGGGTGTAGGTGAAGAGATGCAGATTCTGAGAAGCTCTGTGCAGGGAAATTTTGGTGCTTGGAAATTTGACTGGTTTGTTCATGAAAACATGTCAAAAGTTTGGGAAATTTGCATCCCTAAGAAATTATGTTGCAGGCTAAACTACTCAAAGCTGATATGTATATTGTGAATGTTACCCCATAAAATAGTATTCAGGAGGATAATAACTCTAATTATGCAAGTGACAGTATTTACATCATTTAGAGTTAGCGTTAGAAGTGTAAATTATTGGTCTACCCAATTTAATGTAAAATTGCAATATTTTTGCTGCATATGTAAAAAACCTTCCAATTAAGTAATAGCTTGCAGTCTGAAACAATTTTTCATGAAAAATGCATCAAGAAGTGTGATTGGCCTCAGAAATTTTCCACACCCCTCAAAACCTTTCCCTGAAGTCAGGTCTGATGAGTCCTCTCTTCCGATGAAGACGGCTTCATTGTTTGCCACGACATTTTTTCCTGAACAGGAACTGAATCAATCTTTGTGAGCACGAATAAAATAAACATCTGCATTTTGAAAAGGGGGCCTGGCTTGCCCCTTCCTCAGGCTATAAAACTTGAAAATACAGCTCCTACCATTACTACTGTGGGGTTGTTTTCACATTTGCTTGTTATCTTGTTGAGTTTACTCTAGTCTGGTGACTTCCCTCATGCCAACAAAAAGAGGCTCATTTTGTTGCAAATGTTGCCTTTTGCACGTGAACATTAGCTTTGAGATTCATCCATTAATCTTTCGTAAGCATCCATCGGCGCCAAAGAGAGGAACAGCAGAATTCAACAAGTGAAGAGGCATTGCATGGATGTACAACAAGTCATTTACATTTTGCTTGCATTTGAAAGGTGTTTTTCTTCCAGACTTCTTTATTTTCTGCACAGCTTTTACTGTATATTGGGTAAACAAAAGGCTTGGGCAGACATTTTTTTCTTCAAAGTCACCAAACCTGGCCAGTCAAGTAATGACCTCATGGAAGTGAAACTCGTTGGGAATTTGAAATCCTTCAAAAAGAATTCTTTTTTAAAGGTCTTAATAGTTGAATGAAGTATTGTATGAAACCAAACTGGATCTGCATTGTCTTGTTTCTTTATTAGGTTTCCCTTCATTTGAATGCTAAGATTTCCAACATTTCAGTAAGTTTGTTGTCCTTTCAGGAACGTAGCCCCTTTGGGGAGCAGAACTTTCCCTCTAGAAAGGTTTGGTTTTGCCCCTTGGCTCTTTGCCACAGAGTTGAGATTTTGGAAAAAAGTACCTCAGCAGTTAAAGTAATCCTTAGTAGGGTACAAGAGTTTACAGCTGTCAGTGGTTTAAGTGATCCTTAGTAGGGTACAAGAATTCTGATGCTGTGTATTTGTTCTGCAACATTTACAACTTCATTGCAAGAATAGTAAAATAGAGCCTGTCTCATATATCTGCCTTATCCTCCTACCCATACCAGATCTTTCCTTATTCCTCTGTCCCTGTGACTCTTATCCCCACCCCCTCACCTCCAATCAAATGCTATACATAGGCATAAGTATTAGTTAAAAGGGAGAAATTAAAGGTGGGTATTGCAGTTTTAGTGTTAAGGAGAGCTTTTTCCCTGCTTCTGTGACTTGGCCATTTTCCCAGTTTTTAAGTTTTTCAGAATCTCTTTTGAAATGTCCCACTTTGTGGACCAGCTGCCTTTGCACTTTTGACAATAAAGTCATTGCCCTCTTCTGCTGAAGTCTTGCAAGCAGCTCTTGTCAAATGTTGGGATGAGTTGGAAATTTTATTGTCCATATACCCTAAGGCCAAAGGAAAAAAGTTCACATTTAGCTGTTAAATACAACTCTTTGGGGTTGCAAAATTTAATTCCTGTTGCCTAGTGGTTTAAAGAAGGATTTGATAATTTCAGTCCATAAGTTGACCTTCTCTTATCTAAATGATGTGCTTTAATGCATGTGTTACATTGAGGATCTTTTCTATCTTGGCAGTAAAAATGAAAGACTGCCATCTCTTTTATGCAAGATCTCTAAAATCTGATCACACAGGAGGTCTCTTAAGGGGAAGAATGTATATATGAGACAGATCTCGACCTGAGAACCAAATCTTTTTCCTCGACTTACTTCCCTGTTCCAAAGAATTTCCTGCATTAGAAATTCATCTCTGCCTTCAGCTGTCTTTCTTTGAATAATCTTGCATTCACATGCCAAGGTCACGAATCAAAAGAGCTAAAAGAAAAGCCTAACTTAAAATCCTATACACTAAAAAAATCGTTTGCTCATCTCAAGGTCTGTAAGGCCTCAAGGGCATGCCGTTATCTACCGTGTTTCATCAGATGAGCGTGTTACAAACTTCCATTACCAAACGTTCATCTGGGGAAAAGGCAAGAAAATAATTGAATGTGATTTTTCTTCTTAACAGTAGATATTTCGGTTAAAGAGGCAATGCCAAAGTTTGTGTTTTAATTTTAATTCTGTTTGAGGAAATATTCTTGAAAGCCTTTGGTTGGCACCAACACTAATTGCAAAAAATTTTAAAAGTCATTGATGGCATCAACTAACCACCCAGTCTCTTTGTACACTTTTCTATGCATTAATAGTGTGAGGAAGCTTGAAGAACAAATTTGACCAAAAATTACCCCTTATACATCATTTGTCATTTAAGGAACCCTGTAACTTTAATCCAGAGGATTTTTTTTTTGAAACAAACTATTAACAGTGACCATGAACTTTGTGTAAAAGTCAGTCAGTACCCTTTCTTATTGCAGTATTAACCACCAATGAATAAAAGGGCTTGTTGATACAAGATATGCACAGAGGCAAACAATCACATTGCTGCATATTCATGTTCATTAGAATGTTGTCACCCAAAATTACCTGCCGGTGATGATTGACATACTGAAGTTTTATATTGTCTCTATACCTATGTTGGAACCCCATATCCCTCGCACAAAAATAACTTGCAAGATGGATAACATTTTGATTGTAATGCATCTGAGATTTCAGGCTTCTTTTACGAAAGCAGAGCAAGAAAAACCCTCATTAACTGATGTACCGAGATGCCCTTGAGCCGATGTCGTGATTAAATCAACAGATTGTGTTTTGTATTTCATGTTGTTCATCTTTTTAGTTTAGTTGTTACCAATCTACATATTTTTTTCCCCTCAGAGTGGCTCAAAATTCACGGCTTGTTGCGTCTCAAGAGAAACGCTCTTTTCGCAGTGAAGAAAACATTAATAGTTTCAAAGAAAAGGGAATTTTGTCCGATAATTATATCCTTGCAAAATATCAGCCCTCTTGAACGTGTGATATAAAAATAGTCACGTAATATAATTCTCGAAGACAATGAACTTGGAGTAGAAATCAGAAAACATTGAATTTGCTTTTAAGTGTTAATTACTTTGAAATTCCGATTGGGCTTCTATTATTGTATGTGTTTTGTTTTTAAGTTTTGGGCAAGTTCTTTTTATATAACAGTAGTCAAAGCAGATATCTAGAAAGAAATTCTGATGTATAGCTGCTTGTAAGTATTTATACAAATGTCTTTCACAAGAGATGGATCTTTGTTAGTTGTTTTTATAATAAAGGATGCAAGTACTTTATTAATATAGGCTCATTTTAAATCAGCACAGTATGATTTGTAGACTGGCTAAGAACAGAACTTCAAAATTGGACCAGAAAGCCAAAAGGCTTAGGTGATTCCTTGCCTTTGTAAAATATGTTTTGTGTACTGTGGTATGGAAATTGACAAGAGCCAAACAGACACAATACA
>WURT03115932.1:0-11922 GCA_009936505.3 Holothuria glaberrima
AAAAATCGGAACATGGCAAATCTGAGCTGAAAAAAGGGGAACTGTTCCGCCTAAATCGGAACAGTTGGCAGCTCTGTAAGGTTCTTATGAAGGTTTGGATGTACTTCCACGGACAACCAAGGAATACCTGTCTGACCTTCTAGATCTAAGCGTTCGCTGAAGAGGTTCTTGGTCTAGTGCAAAAAAAATCCTCCTCACACCTAGATCAAACTTAAAAACTTTTGGCAATTGTTCTATTGCAATCCATTGGGAGGGGGGTGCATATAGAACAGTCTTTTGGATGACATCCAAGAAACACAGACTATTCAGGTTTTAAAGACCAAACCTAAAGTGTGACTATTTTAAAAGTATTAGTTTTTTGGGATTTTTAAGTCTAAACTTATAACACAGTAATTTTTTATTTTCTAAGTGTAAGGTTGTCTTAACTCAATTTTTTGTAACTTTGACATCACATTTGTCAAGGCTGCACATCTGATATGTTTTTATTGATGGTGGGATATATTAAACAAATAATATTTCATTTTCATATAAATAAGATGATTTTTGCAAGAGGATGAAATAATTGCTTTTGTACACCAGTAATTCTAAATTGTTTTGGTTGGGAGGCCACATTTTTCAACCAGTTAATATAGTGGGCACAGGTAGACATTTAGCCAACATTTTGAAGCCAAGTGGTCTCATTTTGAATGGGCTACTGGTGCCACGGGGGTGAAAAGCACCACCAGAGGATGTGGGGTTCACAGAAAATGCCTCTGAGGAAGGCTTATTTGGATTAACTCTGTAGACCAAATTGAATCACTGTCCAATTGGATGTGGTGTGTAGGCAACCATTTAGAGACCCATACGGCATACAGGATATATTTTAGGGGGGAAGCTAAGCCATTTTTGTCAGAGAAAATCCTACAATGCCCAAGAAAATTGCCTGAGATTTCTCCACAATTTGCCTTCAAAATAGTTTTGGCCTGAACTCCCAGGGCTTGCAACTCCACCCAGCCAACTGGCTGATATGCCTGTGGAATCCCAGCCATATATTATGACTATAGCAATCTAAATTAATGACAAGGTGGAGATAAACATGTTTAAAAAGGGCTTATTGAGTTGGTTCACAAAATTCAATATTTTCTTTCTTACAACTGTTGAGATTTACTCACATCTTGATGGTAAATGGTCAAACTAAGAGATTCTGCACATCTGACACACAACTGAAATGCCCATCATAGGGTAAGTAATGATTAAAATCATTTGTTACAAATTCGTGACCAGACACTTTTTACCACTGGGTATTAATCATATGCACGCCCTGTCTACATAAACTACAATTTCTCACATTTCTGGTAACTATAGGAGGCAATACATGAGTAATGAGGCTAATTAGAAACATTGTCATGCAATGATTTCCTTCAAACTTGTCACAAAATGTGGATATCAACTCAATGAGCCCCTTTCACTTATTTGTAAAAACAGTTTTAACCAGAATTAAGCTATTTCAGTCTACATTATGATGATGGCAACTAAGTCCCTCTCCTAAGAATAAGTATGTGACAGTTTGCTTCAAGCACTTGTTACCTTGTAAAGGTGCAGCTGGTCTTTACATCCAATAAGGTCAAAGGTCATGGCCTCGACCTGATTTCCAATCTTACACTCATAAAATAAGGGATGTTTGTGTATTGGTGAGTATAGCAGTAGCACAAATCCACCAGTTGGGGTGAGAGCTCTGTGAAAGAAAAAAAAATCACAACACTCATTACAGGAAAAGTGGTACTGTTAGAAATGAGTTCTGCAGAAGTTTTATAAACCACACCATCAGAATATTTGATATTAATTTATTCAAATTTCAATAACAACATAGAACCACCTACCCTAGCGCAAATAAACCACTGTCCACCTCTTCAAATCATATAATTTTAAGCTATACTAAAATCTCCATACTTTCAAACCTTTTAAATCTGAAGGATAGAATACTAGTATCAATAAATTGCATCATGATTTCTAAAATGACATCCCATTGGCCAAATCTGCTCAACAAGAGGAGTCAATATGGCCTTGTGAAAAAGGAAAGAGTTGGAACAATTATTGTAATTTTGGTTTAACTACACAATAGTGATTATTACACAGTAACAGTTTAATATACACACTATCAAGAAATAGGTGAAGCAATTCCTGCAGGTAAAATATAAACCTTATTGTGACAGTATACCAAGAAACAAAGTTTCCTGATTATCCCTGATGTACTTTTGAGGATAATTAAGAAGAGACTTTTCCAGTTTGACAACTAAAAAGCCATCATAACCGATCATCCACAAGATGCACTGTAATGAAACATGTCAAAACATCACAGAATGACCACTTCCTCTTCAAATCAAAATCTAATCAAATTTATTGAATTTTGCTTTTTATGTAAATCACTCCACTGGCTTACCTTCAAGAAATGTGTTACATTCAAGATTCTGCTCAATGTCAACAATTCCCCCAACTACCTTTCACCTAGTTTCTTTACAGCTCCCTCTTTGCATGCCTTTTGACACTTCAATATCTATAAAGGATACTAACCAGTTAATAAAGTGTTGCAGATGAATACTGACACAGAATCAACCCTGGTAAGGTGCAGATGAATACTGACACAGAATCAACCCTGGTAAGGTGCAGATGAATACTGACACAGAATCAACCCTGGGAAGGTGCAGATGAATACTGACACAGATTCACCCCTGGGAAGGTGCAGATGAATACTCGCACAGAATCATCCCTGGGAAGGTGCAGATGTATACTGACACAGAATCAACCCTGGGAAGGTGCAGATGAATACTGACACAGATTCACCCCTGGGAAGGTGCAGATAAATACTGGCACAGAATCATCCCAGGGAAGGTGCAGATGAATACTGACACCGAATCAACCCTGGGAAGGTGCAGATGAATACTGACACAGAATCAACCCTGGGAAGGTATAGATGGATACTGACACAGAATCACCCCTGGGAAGGGATGAAAATCCTAAAATTATGTCTACAACTTTCCAGCTATCTTTGCTTTAAGGAATTATTTCAAAGCCTACTTGTTATAAGTCTTCTACATGCACTTACATGCTATGTTTAATTGTATTTTTACATTACTTTGTAAAGGCTATGTTACTCTTTTCAGAATATGGGTAGGATTTCTAAATTCTGGGAGTTGCTGCTGTCATTGTCATTGGAATCATCAATATTGTTGTTATCTAAGGCAATCTTTACAATAACATACTTTAGTAATTACCTGAACCATGCAGTATTGCATGAACAATGTCATAAATAAAATTTAGCAAAAATAAACTTGATTTTGTTTTGTTTGTAAAGATATTACAGTTGAAGTGTTTTAATATCTATTAATCACCCATCTGGTAGGTTATTCATGTTTAATGATACTGATGGTTACACATTGCAGGCTCTTGTGCAATTTTAGCTGAAGATTCTCAACATTGGTGTAGAAAATACAAACTTATTGAATAAAAATAGTTAGCTTTCATAAGATTTACTAACTTTCTTGAAGTATCCATCAAACATACTTTCAACGAGGGTAAAAAAGAACAGGTGAGGACCACTTAAGAACTCTAAGAAGGAAAAAGAAGTGAATGACTTCAGGCTATAGAGAATTAGCTCTGTGGCTAGAGTATTTGCCTTGTTATCAGAAAGTCTATGGATCAAATTACTTTAGAACCACCTCAAAATCTCTCCAGAGCCAGATAAATACTTGCTCAGCCAATTTTTCTCTGGGGTTGCTGGCCAAAAAATTCCCCTAGATGTCTCCATGGCAATTTCTGTAAAAAAATGCTGTGAAAACAGTAGCTCTCCACAGCATTTTATGGGATCTTCACAGCATTTTTAAAATTCCCTCATGTGGCAATATGGCCTCAGCAGCCCAATGAGTTCCAAGGAGTATGAGTCTGCCATGCACTGCACTGTTCAAGTGATGTTCCACAGTGCATTTCATCCGATGCTCCATACAACCATTGAGATTTCGTGGGTGAATGTGTAAACACCCCTAACATTCAGTGAAGTAGGCCTACAATGGTAATACGGTCCGTCTGGCAATTTCCGAGTCATGACGTAATGTTTTTGAAAATGTGATAAAGTCTCTCCAAGCCCTACAACTTGCACAAAATCGACCAGTCAGAGAGATGCAATTGTTTGAATTAATGTCATTCAAAGTGTAGTCACCAATTGCATTTAGTGCTATAGGGCCATTCTTAAATATGTTTGAGGGGATGGCACACACCTTTTAAATGCCAGAACTAGAAACAAATTGTATTGATTTCTAACAGACCTGCCTTGTAACACTTTGAACACTTGTCAAAATAGAAAGGTCACCTTTCCTGTGGTCATCCACTACCTACTTAAACAGGCTACAGTCTTGCATGTGTTTGTGATCTTAAGAAGCAATAACACATGATAGCATCAAAATACTTTCACAGGCCATTAACATGATTCAACCATGCTCATGAAAGAAAATATGCCTTGGTAAATACGGCAGGATAGACCCACACAGATCCGACAATCATGAAAACTGTATTTTTTATTAATCTTTCAATCTAACTTAAGCACTGATTGTGCGATGGCTGAAAAGATATTATTTTAGTGGTATACACCTACCTATCTTGGATGCTCCTTGAAAAGAGAAACTTCAAACAAGCTGTTAAAATCACTGGACTGTGAATGTAATTGACACCACTGACCCATCTGTAGCAAACAGAAAAAGATACAAGGTGATAGGCTTTATTGAATACAAATTAATACATCAAGTAACAACTGAAACAATTCACTATTTTTTTATCACAATAAGGACCAAATAATACAAGGACAGAGCTTAATTCTGCCTAACTGTATTCTAGAGCAAGGGCTGTGCAAAATTGTGTATTTCTTTGTACCAAGTCAAATGTATCTACAAATTCTTACATTTTTGTGTACAAAGAGAACCAAATTTTCCTCTAATTGCAAAAATTTCCAAGCAAAAAGCTAATTCCATATTCAAGAATTTTCCATGCACGTTTAAAACAAACAAACATAAAAATCTTGAATTTTACCTACATAAATAATCTGTATTCAATAGTATTTTGCTACAACAAAACCAAGTTTGCTAGGAATGATCAAAAATTTGAGTGTACCTTTGGTGTTTAGCTTTCATTTAAATCAAATACTTATAACTGTAAAATGATTTCATTTCTTTGTATATACCACCTATGACAATGTTTCAGTAGGAATGCACATTCATCAAATAGTACATACAGGGAAGATTCCAGGACTCTTTCATGACCTTTTCAGAACCAAATCATAACAATGGCACATCAAGCATTACTTCACCAGTTAACTTAGTTTTATCTTTTCTGTTGGTCTTATCAACTTTGAACTTATTTTTATGAACCTGTTTTTATGTCTTATATGAGTAGTTCTGACACTTTCATTTTAAGCAATTCAAATCTTCACAGTTGTACACATTTTTTATTTATCTGTTTTCAAGCTTCCAAGCTTCCTTTTATCTGCCAGTTTTAAATTGCCTTGTGTCTACAAGGCAAAAAGAAGAGTTAATTGTATTGCAGAAACAAACTCGGACAAAATTTATGGAAATAGGAGTACAACATGGATGACACAAAAAATTGAAAAGACAGAAAAAAAAAACAAGCATGAAAACTTAATAAATACACATGGGGTTTTGTATCCTGGACTTCATATAAACTGCCTCTTTTGGAATAAAAACTTATCTCAAAATCTGCCATAAAATATGAGACAGAAACTGTATTTTCGTGCAAACAGGTTGGCCACAAATAGATGCAGGCTTAATGATATAAGGTATGTACTGCACAAATATTGTGATGGTATATAAATCGGGGATCAAGTGCAGTGTACGATTTGCTGACCTCAGTTTGTTTATCCCTCTTCTATCCCACAAAGCCGTTTGGCAAACAAATTATAAAAAATCTCTTATTGTGGTAAAAGACTCCATAAACCCAACAGAAAAGTACACACTTGACACAATCTTAAAGTTATGTTGCAAATACTGAAAGAAGAGGGCAATCCATGGAGTTGCAGATCTCATCTCCTATAGTTGAAGTTCATCAAGCAATTGTTTTAGGATGAGCTCGAGACACTTTTTGGCAAATTTGATCCTACATTTTGACCTCTAACTCAACCCTCGGAAAAGAAATCTATTGAATTTCCTTCTAAGAACCTGAAATCCATTGACTGGGTCCTCAATCTGAATGCCACACAAACTCACACACACGACATCACCATCGCATAGATTCCTTGCCTGACGTTGGTAAGGAACAAACAAGTGCATTAAAGCTGTGGTTAGTGTTATTGTGACGAGTATACTGTTAGTATGAGTGCAACTTCATGAAAAATGCATCCTTAACAAGTGTAAGATATTTTCCTTCCCTACATGATTTTTGAGTATTGACAGGGCAGTCTTGGTCATGGGCATCATTAATTTAAAAGCATGGGATCCTTGTATGACATTTAAATCAGTGACTTCTTTACTCTGCAATAGTTTAACTCTTTTATTGATTCCTTGCCAAAGGCAGAAGGAATCTATGCGATGGTAATGTCGGGTGTGTGTGTGTTTGTGTTGCTTTGCTTGTAAACACTATATCTCAAGAAGGATAACTCTGAGGGATCTCCTACTTGGCAGGTGTATGCCCCATGTTAGGTTGATGATCCCTATTGTTTTTTTGTGCAGGTCAAAGGTCATATGGGGTCACAAAAGATCAAAACCTTGCAAACACAATATCTCAAGAAAAAAAAAAACTGAGGGGTCTTATACTTAGCATGTGGATTGCCCATACTGAGATGATCACTACTGTTTTTGGTGGAGATCAAAGGTCATTTGGGGTCACAAGAGGTCAAATAGTAAATACCTTGTAAACTGTAAACATGATACCTCGAGAAAGATAAATGTGAGGGATCTCATACTAACCATGTGGATTGCCCACATTATTGAGTTGATATGGATTATTTTACGACAAGTTTAAAGGAAATCATTTCATGATGTTTCTTATTAGCCTCATTACTAATGCATTTACTTTCTATAGTTACCAAAAATGTGAGAAATTGTAGTAAGTTAGTTAGATCGGGTTTTATGTCTCAACTTATAACCTCTTGGTTTAATCTAGCAGTGCTCACTGCCTTTTTTCCAGTTGTGGGCCAGTGGATTGTTTTCCCTTACTCCATTGCCTATGCAGAGCATCACGCACAATGGCAGTAGGTTCTATTTTTAAAGTCTTTGGCATGACTCGACCTAGGAATCGAACACGGGCCTCCGCGTGAGAGGCGGATGCTCTACCACGAGACCAAACATGCGGTAGTTTTCGTGGACAGGAGTTGCATATGATTGATACCTTTTGGCAAAAAGTGTCTGGTCACAAATTTGTAACAAGAGCCCAATGGGCACTGTGGTTCCTTGCTGAATACAATGAAACTGGGCCATGAGCATACAACAAAACATTAACTAATGTGAATTTTTCCTGTGACTCTGGTGACTGCTACATGACCTTCAAAGTTTTTAGTGGAGTAGCTTAAATGCTAGCATAGATTTTATACTTCACATGGTGCTGTATGAAATCCAGCACAAAACCACAAAACTCATATGATTTTCTGCTAGATTTAATGCAACACCATGAGAAATATATAAAATTTATCCAAGCTTCCTACATTGAGATATTGTGTTAAAGAGGTTTTCAGAGTTTGACCTCCAGTGACTCCAGATGACCTTTGACCTCCATCACAAATGAAAGGATCAATCTTCTTACCATAAGGCATCCACATACCATCTATACAATCTATAGAAGCTTCCTACCTTGAGATATTGTATTAACAAGGTTTAAGGTGTTTGGTCCATGGTGACCCCAGATGACTTTTGACCTCCACCAAAAGTGGAAGCATTCATTTTCCAACCATAAAGCATCCACATACCACATATCAAATCTATCCAAGCTTCCTACCAAGATATCATGCTAACAACGTTTTCAGTGTTTGACCCCTGGTGACTCCAGATGACCTTTGACCTCCACCAATAACTATAGGAAACACTTTCTCAATACTAAGTATAAAATCTATCCTAGCTTCCTACCTTGAGATATCATGTAAACATGGTTTTCAGCATTTGGCCCTCAGTGACCCCAGATGACCTTTGACCTCCACCAAAAATTATAGGATTCATCTTCTCACCATAACCCATCCATGTACTTAGTATGAAATAAATGCAAGCTTCCTATCTTGAGATATTGTGTTAACAAGTTTTCAATGTTTGCCCCCGGTGACCCCAGATAACCTTTGACCTCCACCAAAAGCTAAACCATTCATCTTCTTACCATAACGCATCCACATACCATGTACCAAATCTATCCAAGCTTCCTACCTTGAGATATTGTGTTTACAATGTTTTTAGTGTTTGACCCCTGGTGAACCCAGATGACCTTTGACCTCCACCAAAAACGATACGGCACACCTTCTCACTATGGCGGATCTATATACCAAATTTAAGTTATGTCCAACTTTCCCTTGTTGAGTTACAGCATACCCAAGGGAGCGTCACAGACACACATAAACGCATGCACACACACTCACACACACACCAACCTGACTACATAGGTTCCTTTTGCTAATGCAAGGAACCAATACATGACTTTAATCATTACTTACCCTATCATTGTCATTTCAGTTGTGTATCAGATGTGTAGAATTTCTTAGTTTGACCATTTACCATCAAGGTGTGAGTAAATTTCAACAGGAGTGAAAAAAAATCATAAATTTAGTAAACCAATTCAATAAGCCCCTTTAAGTAGATGACCCCGACTGTTTTTGGTGGAAGTCAAAGGTCAACACCTTGAAAACACTATGTAGATGGATAATTGTGAGGGATCTCATAATAGCATGAGGATTGTTCTTGGTGGAGGTCATAGGTCATTTGGGGTCACCAGAAGTCTAAAATCTTTTAAATACCATCTAAGAAAGGATAGCTGTGGGGGATCTCATACTCAGCATGTAGATTGCTCATATGGAGTAGATGATCCCTATTTTTTATGATGGAGGACAAAGGTCATCTGGGGTCACCAGAGGCCAAAATGTCAAAACTTGAGCATGATATCTCAAGAATGATAAATATGAGGGATCTCATTCTTAACATGTGAATTGTTAGTGATGAGGAGATATTTCCTATTGTTTTTGGTGGAGGTCAAAGGTCATATGGGGTCACAAAAGGTCAAAATCTTGTAAACACAATTTCTCAAAAAGGTTAACTGTGGGGGGATGTTATGCTTTGTGTGTGGATTGCTAATATTGAGTAGATGATCCCTGTGTGGAGGTCAAAGGCCCTTCGGGGTCTGTCACAAATGGTCAAAAGCTTATAAACATGATATTTTAAGGAGGATAATTGTGAGGGATTCTCATACTTTGGCCTGTGGATTGCTCATGTATTGTTTATATTAGCATGTAGATGGTCATAAAGAGTAGGTGATCCCTATTGTATTAAGGGGAGGTGAAAGGTCATTTTGGGTCACAAGTTTTTGGAAAGGTTAAAACCTTATAAACATGATATCTCAAGTAGGATAACTGTGAGGGATCTCATGCTTGTCATGTGGATGATTCATGTTTGTCACAATATATCCATATGGCAAGGAACCATTAAGCTTTTTATCTTTCTGGTTTCTAATCTTTACATGGGTTAACATGTTCAGAATGTGAACTGGTCTACCACAGAGCCCTGTGTGAAAATATATGGTAAGCACAAGAAGTAAGGCTTAAACTAAAGACAGGAAATGACTGTTTTTTAAAAGTCAATTTCCATTGGTGATGTTGGGATTTCATACCATGATAACAGAATAATGCATTGTAAGTAATTATCTCATCTCAGTACATGTCATGTATGGGGAAATGAGGTATGGCACTTCACCTTACAGTAGAAATGTGTGTGCATGTCTGAGTGTGTGTCTCACAGTGTGTGTGTGTATGAGTATGTGTGCACTTGTTTAGGATGCATTTCATGATACTGTACAACATGCTAACAATATACTCATTAATCACAGTAACACTAGCTATTTGGCTGTCACTTCATCACAAATGAAACCAGAAATTTACATTTTTGTGGCATTTAAAGAATTACAGTGACATACATTCACACAATGCAGACATATTGTAACAACATAATCTTCTGTGCAACAATTGATAAGTTTTCAGTACTTCGGACAGTAAGGCATTTCTCTATAACAATTCCATTGCACATTTGTCATCCTTTTTTCTACTTCTTTACCATGTGGGAATTTCTTAAAGAAACTTAAATTGATTGGACATTCCTATGAACTTCCAGGTATATTCTATTCACCATATTTTTATCCATTTATACTTACATTCCAATCAAAGGGAGTGCATAAGCCTTGGGATCGGTGTCCAACAAAAGTAACAGTTTACGTGTCTGGTCCATTGTTATTAACCTGTGTGACAAGATAAACCCAATGGAATTTCTTTAAGTCTGAAGAATGAATGACTTATTCATTTAATCTTGGAGCTTCTTATTCTCCGGCCAAAATGAATGCAATATTGTACAATATTGATGAGCTTGTAACAACTACAAAGCATTATACACTATTATCTTGACTGTGATGGTACTTACCCAAATTTATGATTATTTTGTAACTGGCTAAGACTAATTGGTCCAGCTAAATTTCTGGCTAAAGCAGTAGGGATGATTGCAATGGGATTAATAGGCCCCATTTCAATTGAAGTAGCAACAATGACAGCCCCCACATGAAGACTTAATGTGATGTCATCTGTGCCCTCATAACACAAGCAATGGATGCGCACAGAAAGGGTGCTGTTAAGGTCAACACATTCCCTGGAACCAATCGAATGATCTAAATACTGCAAAGAAAAACACTGAAAAATCTTAGCAAGTTGCAACTGCTGAATTCAAGGTTATGAAATATTTTTTACACAATGGTACCAGAACTTCCCATATGGACAAAAAGGGAAATTATTTGCAAATACTAAAATGCAACAGCTCTTTCATCTTCAAGCACTTAGTCTAAAAAAACTCTGAATCTGTGTACCAAGCAAATACAGTACTGAGTAAACAAAGCTAGTCCTTTAACAAATGCACTGTGTGCTGATGAATGTTTCTGTGGTTTGCTGAAAAGTTTCTTAGAAAAGTTTAAAATGTAAATCTGAGGAAGACTGATGAAAGTTATGATGAGAAATGTCAAGAGTAATGAGGCGTACTGGGAATTATTGGGGAGAAAGGAAAGTGATTAAAATCATTAAAATAATGTAGCAAAATTAGCTGGAACATGTCTTTAGAGTAGGAACACTGTTGAAGGAGGTTGTGAAGGCAGAAGAGGGTAAAAGGGTATACACAGAGAGAACAGAAAATCAATGTTAGATGATGAGACTGGGAATACATGCTTCAATATGTTGAAGCAGCTAACTCAGGATGGTGAGAACTGGAGATCAGAGAGTTGGCATGGTCTACAGCATGCTACTACATGAACAAATGTAAGAATGAATGGATGAACAAACAAATCAATGAGCAAACAAACAAATATTTTGCCCACCTGAAGGAAGTATTGCAATGCATGAATACAGCAAGGGACAAATTACATTATCAGATCACTCCTGGCATAATTTAGATCAGCTTTGGTCCTTACATTCAGTTCCACCAAATGTAATGTCTCACGTTAATTGTTACTTCAGCCAACCCTCTCAGACCCCTAGCTTCAGTGAAAAAGGGGCGGGGGGGGAGAGAAACAGTAGGGGCAAATGTGCACGTGTGAAGCGCTGTGCAACATTGGCCGGGAGTAACCCAGAATTTGGTTTTTTTTACTGTAACTTTCAACACCAAAGACTGGAAGAATCTGAGCCATAAAATATACAGATTCCAGTCCCTAAGTTTTTAGAAATGTGAG
>WURT03115943.1:0-11921 GCA_009936505.3 Holothuria glaberrima
ACTTTCTGCTTAGACCTAACATAAGCATGAAATGATTTAGGGTTTACCTTAACCTCCTTAGCCAACCTCATCTCAAACTTAGCTTTTGTGTTCTTAACCAAATCCTTCACTAGGAAATCCTGGTTCTTATAAACTAAAAAATCCGAAGAACTCTTACTATCCCTGTCGCGACGCCAACATTTACGCTTTTTCCTAGTTGCTCTAAGGACCTCCCTAAAAACCCACACTGGCCTATGATTACGAAGAGCTTTCTTAAGCGGAATACACAGCTTGATTGTATCAACTACAATGTCATGGAAAACAATCCAAGCCTCAGAAGGACTTAGGTGAGACAATCGAGCAGACCAATCTATAGAAAGGTGATCTTTTACCCGACTGAAATCAGCGTTACTTAAGTCTAGAACATGCTTATCAGTACGGTCAAGTTTGCTACAATAACAAAGATCAAAACTAATAAGGTCATGGTTACTAGACCCTATTTTACCAGAATTCACAACATTCTTTACCATATTATCCTCGGTGCTAAACACCAAATCCAGACAATTAGCCCCACGTGTAGGAAAGAGAACATGCTGGGTGAAGAAACCATCAGACACTACCTCAAGGAAATCTCTCCCATACATGTACATGTATGTATAGGGAGCTATTCGCGACCGGCCATACACGGGCCTTTACTGAGCACTTGGCCTAGGCTAGGCTTGCTGGTAGGCCCTAGGCTTATGCTAGCCAAAGGCTGTAGGCCAAGCCTATACATTATACTATAGTCAGCCGCTTTTGCTGGCCTTAGGCCGGCGAACGGCCAAGCTACACAGTCCTTACATGACGTATGCTTAGGCTACGGCGCTGGGTGAGGATATTTCGATAAATCATGCCTCTGTATGCTACAAACAGCTACATCGTATTACGGATCAAGACGTTCTACAGCAAGGATAGATTCTTAAAATACCCATCAAACATCAATCGTGTAAGTTGTACAGCGCCTTGCCCCACGTACGTACGGCCCGGCTGGCTAACGTTATGCTAGGCCTAGCCTAGCCTAGATAACACTGTGATATGTACATGATATATGTACGGCCGGCCGGTCGTCTGCGGCCTCATAACGCGTTGTGCAGTGGCGTACGAGCGTGCTGACGGTACGAAAATTCAAACGCTGATTGGTAGTCGGCCATTATGCCCACAGATACCGCGTAGTAACCTGTCGTCTGCAGCAAGGACGGCATATACATGTATAGCGTCTTTGGCATGCAGTTTGTACAGAGCTGTTGATTACGGTCCGTAGTTGATTGTTATCAAGGTCACTGCCGTGACACCCTCAGGTGGTGAAAAGCCTGAGTACGTTCACCGTCACTCATAGGCCGATAACATACATAGGCGGAAATCAGGGCAAGGGCGGATCCAACCCAACACTGATGGGGGGGGGGGTGCAGTCGATCAGGTGGGCGCTAGATTCGAAAGGGGCCGGATGGAGTTAAAAATGCAACCGCCAACGGTATGAAGAGGCTGCACCAGGTGCCAGGGTATATTAATTGGGGGGGGGGAGCATAAGGAGAGTGACCGCTGTCCTATGGAAGGGGTCTAAGGAGAGGGGTCCCCTTCCCCTCCCCTCCTCTTTGAGAAATTTTTGGTAACTTCAGGCTGCTGAGATGCAAAATGGTGTTATCTTTGGTTATAGTTTTGAACTGATCATAAAATGGCTGGAAATGTCCATAATTTAGTGAATTCTAATTTTCGAAAGAGGGTTTTGCTGGGGTCAAAGGCCCTCCCCTTTGAGAATTTTTTGTTAATTTAAGGTTGCTTGCTTAGATGCAAAATGGTGCTGTCTTTGAGATATTTTCGGAACTAACCATATATGGCAGAAAAGTGTTTCTAATTTAGTGAATTCTAACTTTTGGTTGGGTGAAAGAGGAGGGAACCTTTGTAATCTAAGAGATATGTATGTTGTCAACAAACCACTTGAAGCCTTCCTTTTGGATACTTTATGCCTATTTACGCGAAAATACGTCTGTGGAGTCCACAGAAATATTCTTGAACTATTACCAAAATTTTCCTTCCTTAATTGTGCATTATAAAAGGGTACTATCTAAAGGCTGCAAATACCGGGATTCAAGTTGGGCCTCCTGCAAGCTGTGGATTAATTATAGGGTTCAGATATAGGCTTAGCCCACCCCTCGTCTTCTCTTCTTCTTCCTTCTCTTCTTCTCTTCTTCTTCCTTCTCTTTGGCTTCCTCCTTTTCTTTTCTTTCTGGAAACAAGCAAGTGGTATTTTTACTTAATTTCTTAGGACACAGGAGGAGCAGTTTTCTTGTATAGGGGCGCCATATTGGTTATGGGGGCAACTGCCCCCAGTTGCCCCCTTGGATCCGCGCCTGAATCAGGGAGTCCCACTTTTTGACAAGGGAAGCCCACAAAACCTCTCCCCAGATTTTTTTTAAAAAAGTCTATTATTTTTATAGCTATCAACTCATAGTGTAGTCAGCCTGGCGGAACAAAGTGGGACCGGGGGAGGCAGGCAGCGCCACCCTCACTACACGGCCAGGGGGCGCGCAAAATGAAGGCTGACGAAAACAGAAAAATAGAGAAAAAGAGAGGAAGAAAAAGAATGAGAAAAATTGAAAGAGGTAAAGAAAACTTGTGTTCTTTAAGCGCCCCTAGAGTCCGTCTCCGGTTGACACTGCACTAGCTGTCTTCGAGTCGACGATAGATTGTCGTACTGCCTATAGGCCTAGATAAATTCCTTGCTAAAAACTATGGGTTAACAATAATGGTGTTGCCTATGTTCAACCTTCATAATTCAAGCAAGTATTTCAGTCCGATCCAAGCATACTGTCGTGGATTCGAGTTTAGCTCGTGAGCCTGTTGAAAGCTGGAACTAATTTTGGGTTGTATCCTGTATATTTCTTGCTCCTATACCAGTATAAGTTAATCATATAGATGCAAAAATGTGCTTTTGTGGCAGGAGAATGACACCACCAGCCTGGTCCTTCAATAAGAGTCTTGCTGAGTTACCACATGAGATGATCGAACCAGCAGGGGCCACGGAGCCAATTTTGAAGTGCGGGGTCTAATCATCGAAGCGGCCCAATATATTCAATACAATAAAAGCAATTTTAGGCGGCCCAAAATGCCCACAGCAGAAAAAATGCGGGGCTAAATCCCCCAATCCCCCGTCTACGCTGTCCCTGACCAGTGGCGCCAGCACGGGGGGGGGCATATATTTGGGAGCGTGCCTCCAAATCGATTTCTGATTTTTTTTACTATTATTTTTTAAAATAGTGATACCAAATGGCTATAGATTTCTGTAGGCAGGGCGGAACTGCTGGGGGCGTGGGGGTGCTACACCCCCAGAAATTTTCAAAGTGTCGTATGTCGGGAAATTTTTCTAGCTGTCGGGAAAAATTGCCTCTTTCTTTTGCAGTTTCCTGACTTTGCGGTTAGAAAAATATTTTATTTAGGCCTACAGAATTGTCGGGGACTTTATTGATGACTATCGTTTACTTAATTTATGTCCAAAACTGTGCAACAAAAGCCTTATTGGAATGTGATGCAACTCACCCTGACTGATCGTCAGGGATGAGTTGGCGGTATCAGAAGTCAGGTGTGTCGGGTCGCAGTCGGATTGCAGGTAAACCGTACGCGCACATTGCCTAGGTGGATATATTCAAAAGTCTGTCTACTGTTTGTAAGTCACACACGGTCGAGCACACACAGCTACCGTCTGATTTGCAAAGGCTTCTTTATTCAAAGATGCGTTGCCTTTGGGTCAATGACAGCTGAACACTCAGCTCCTACGGCCTTACTAAACCGCGATGACTCTCCCTTTTCCCCCGACTTCACTCCAAATATCAAACACTTTGGTAATTCCGATGAAGTCGAAGAAGAATGTCGGATTGCAATCGAGACAGACAGTGAGGTCGAGAACAAAATTTAGCACACACCCAACTGACCCCGTCTGCCACGTGACTGGTTTTTAGTTGGGGTGCCTGCTAGGCAGGCACCAGCAACTAATGTTACCGACACAAAACTACGAGTCTTGGCCTCTCCCAAGATCTCTTCTTAGAAGGTTGGTTTTATCAAAATACGGCGTAGTATAAGTAGAAGAGATGGTTGTTTTGTTCTAGATGTGGACAATTTGGTGGCCTCATGACCGTTCTGAGGGACTATTATGGGGAAATTTCTTCATTTAATATGCGTGGGCGGTTTCTATTCTTAGAACAGTTCCGGTATATACCAGTCTGACGTTGCTGTGCCAAATGTGGATGTTATCAAACAGCGCCATCGTTTTTTTCTTAAATTATTTTGCATTTAAAAAAAAAAAAAAATTAACACTACATACCTTACCCGGTGCAAAACACGCTAAAACAGAGTCATTACAATTTACCCAACTTGTACTCTGCACTATAACTAATGTCACGGCACCGTAACTTCTTTAGACATGTGTCTTGTTACTGTCACGTAGTAGTCGGGTGGGTTCAGTATGCGCTAGTTTTTCACTTTGCTAAACTCATTGAATCGGGGGCGTTCGCGTTTCCTGTAAACTTAAAAGGGCGTACATATTGTATTCCGATGATTGCGAAAGAAGTTCGCTCTTCCGACTCCTTCTGTAGACGCAGTTTCTAAAACATTACCAAATGGTTCTTAAAAGTCTATTTTTCGGCGCGTGGCTTCGCGCGCATCCTTCATGCCCACTATTTGTCCAATAATTAATTCAAGAAGGACAGAACGTGCCTTAGATTATTGCGAAGTCCCGCCTGGCAGCTTTTGTAATCCGAGTTCCCAACCCTCAAACCTGCTGTGTCATAAAGAATCGAATGGCCGTCAGTCGATCATGGTTATTATGCAACCAGTTGCCATTTGTTTTTAGTACTTAAAATGCGTAAATTATTGAAGGCAAATTTTATTTCAAGGGTGGCATATGTAGCACCAGATGGCATGTAAGGACACCTTATTTTTCAAAAATTCCCCCTCCCCTTAGACCTCCCTAGGCCGGCGATCACAGAACATACTGCTTTCATCCTCTCCCGTGAGAGAGACCCTGGCTATGCCACTGCTTATGAGATAAACTTTCTTGACACAGGCGTTGAGCCTTTTTTGTCGGGAATGTAGCCCATTTTGTCGGGGAAAATGTCCAGCATCCCCCACCCATCGATCCTTAGGGACACCTCTGTCTGTAGGGGGCACAGGGTGAGGCGTGTTTTCGACCGACTGGTGGATCTATTCACTGTCACACATGATTCCCAAACTATCAGAATTTTCGAAAATCCTTCGCAAACTATTAAAATTTGCGAGCGCTTCAAGCCTTTTAACCCCATGCTGTGCTTATTATCAACACCTTCCGATAACAACTCCCGGAGAACCAAATTTGGCAGCAAGCGTTGAAAACTTTTCAAGAATTCCAATGAGAAGATTGACTTTCTGATTGGCAGATAGGTTTGTTGGGGAATTGTCAGTGTCTTGATGCACTAGAGCCTGAATGCAGCCATATTGAACTTGATTTGTATACCTGGCAATGGGTTTTTATCAAGTTTTGTCTGGTTTGATATGACCATATGAAGCTTGATTTGCATATCTGGTGTGGGTTTTTTTATCAAATTATATCTGGCTTGATATGGCCAGATAAAACTTGATTTGTATATATGTAGCTGGAATTTATCAACATCTGGCATGATATGGCCATATAAAACTTGATTTGCATATCTGGAACTGGTCTTTATCAAGTTATGTCTGGCTTGATATGGCCAGATAAAGTCTTTATTTAGCCAGATATATCCAGATATAAAGCCATCTATGGATTTTGAGTAAGGGACCACCCTTGGATACCTAGGCCTATTTATAATGTACAATGGAGCAAAGGAAAAAGCAAGAATGTCCCTGTGGACTCTATACAGGTATTTTTGCTTGAAAATCTCCACGGATAGAAGGCAGTAAACTAGCAATGGAAGAAGGGGGTGAGGGTTGAGGAGGTTTG
The DNA here is from genome assembly GCA_009936505.3 of Holothuria glaberrima. Lineage (NCBI taxonomy): Eukaryota > Metazoa > Echinodermata > Holothuroidea > Aspidochirotida > Holothuriidae > Holothuria > Holothuria glaberrima. The sequence goes on from WURT03115943.1 coordinate 5,966, forward strand.
CTGATAACATACCCTTCTCTAAGAGAATCACATACACTTTTATTTCACCTAACCAAAAATTAGAATTCATCGGATAATAGACCCTTTTCATACAAGCGATCAGTTCCAAAGAATTCCCAAAATTAGCACCTTTTTGCATCTAAGCCACCTTTAATTAACCAAAATTTCTCAAAGGGGGAGGGGGACACCTCTCCCCTTAAATCCCTCCCCACGACGACTAAAAATCGCAGGAACGTATAAAAAGGCGCGATTTACGCAGACTTTGGGACTGACTGAGGTCGCATTACGACGTCATCTGTGGTGCTCCACCATTCACCAACTCCTGGCGGCGCCACTGGATCGAAAAAACAGGTAGTCCGGACGCCGGGTTCTGAGGACGCACGTCGAGTCATTTGACCCCTCCCCCTGCGAACAATCCTTGTGACGCCAATGAGTGTAGTGTGAAATAAAGTAAACCATTGATTAGTAGCTTCAATGACTTAAAAACATTTTCAGTCGGCGCGCTTCATGCCCTTCCACACTGCATTGTTGTCTTATTACTGCATGTCAGCTTAAGCGCAAGTTTACACGCGTCCTTTGCAACTTCTACCTGACCTATGTCCCCTCGAACCACAGTTTATGGTTAGGGTATCCGCTGGGAAAAGCCAGTCTTGACAATTTAGATTGGCCGGGAATTACCGACTTTTGAAAGGGCAGCCTAGAGTGAATGGAACAAGGAACAGGAAGAAGGAAGGGCACTTTAATAATGAAGCTTGCATAACTTTTGTAAAAGAAGATGAATTGAAACATTCTGTACTGCCTTTTAAAATGCTATTTTTAGAGACTCTTCTTGCTCACCCATTGTACATTTTAACCCTTCTTTGCCCTTTAACCTGTTATGTCAAGTTATGTTATATTACGACAGTTGTGCTATTGCCAATTCCTGTTAGAGAGCTTGAGTACTGAAATATCATTTCTTCCATGCAACTCCTATATCATCATCCACTTCCCCCACACACAAAAGTCCCCATTGCACCATCAAATAAACTGGTCATTGGTACAAAATAGAATGACTGCGTTCCAGTCATTTCAGCTAGAGCTCACCCTATGAAAAAATTTAGGTTGTAACTACTACTTCAAAGGTAAATTCCATGTGTTTTCTAGTGTGAAACATATTCCAACCTCCTCGGTAAAGTTCTCCACAAGCCCGTTGTATCATCAAATTGACTGACTTCACGTACGCGGTGGAGCAGCAAGAAGTAGGCTATGGTAAACTGAAACTATCATGTTTTGGTCCATTTAGTAGGTATCAATTTGCTTTGAATGTAGATATAACTTTTCATAGTAATTCTCAGAATTTTAAAATTGCTACAACGGCTGTGGAAGGTGTTGCCCCCTGGGCACCTTCTAGGGAGTTGCCTCTTACTCTTCTAACATAAGAAAATGGTTGAATCACTATTTCTGTGGTTTAGTACGCGTCCAATGGTCTTTAGAAGAAGTTTAAGTTCCTCCATTTGTTTTTACAATGAAATACATTGATGCGATCGACACCCTTATACTTTACTTTATTTGACGATAACAGGCAGATACTGTTCATGACAATAAAACCACAATAAAAAAGCTTTTGAGCCATTCATGTGAGCTAAGAACACCAGAAAAGGTAAAAAATCGACAGAATTCGCGGAGGTATTTTCAAAATAACGGTCCTAATTATAAGGTTTAGGACGCGCCAACCAGGCAGAATAATCATGAATATTCAACACTTACAGATACTTTGATCAACTATTCGCTCTCTAATGTTCACATTTCATAATTACCTCCGAGCTTGCGAGGGCTTTGCTCCCTGCAGGCCTCCAGGGGCATAGGGCGGGACCACAACTTTAAGGGGCGTTTCACCGGAGATGCTGCAGTGCCTTCGGCTACAATGGCGTACCCATCCTCTGAGGTTCCATTGTAGTCAGTGGCGTACGCAGGATTTTTTTTTTGGCTTTCTTGCACTTCATTCCTTGAAGACCGACTTCCGTTGACATACTTGCACGATCCGAATTCTCGGAGACCTTTTTTTTGGGGGGGGGGGGCTTTTTTGCACTTCAGATGATTTTTGAAAATTTATGTGTCCTTAAAAAAATTTATTTTTAGGAACTAAAAAAAAAATTGGTATCCGTGAGGGGGCCATGGCCCAGTGGCCCCCTGCGTACGCCACTGATTGTAGTTGTGTCAGAAGTATTTCAAATACATTTTCTTTATTATGTTTAGTAACAAAATATCACAGAAATTGAAATAAGACAGTAAGAGCTTAAGAACCTGCAGTGCAAGATCGCTGTGTGTAAGTTAGTCAGTTAAGCCACAAAAAAGTCTTATCTATTTCTGTAAGGGGTGGCTATAAAACTGTAAAACCATTGTAAACCAGCTTATGGCAAACGCCGAAGAACCTCGCTGGAGCAGGAAGGTACGTGATATCACCTCCCTGGATGGAGGGTACTACATGTCAACACAGTAGATACAAAACATTCGCTGTAGCCTAGTCATTGCTGAACAATGGCTACTCTTGTACCTCTGTAGCGTCTTTTGAATCCTTTTAGTTTTAGGCTTATCACATAACAGTTAAAGAATGTTTTCTACATTGCAATGAAAAGTTTCATCAGGGGTGGCGCCAGGTGGGGGAGGGGGCCATCCCCTCGTCGGGGATTTTACAGTTTCGTTGGGGAGTCTAAGTCGATACTGTAAAGTATGCAGTCCCCGGTGGCGACTGATAACTCTGACGGTTTCCCTTTTTTTTGCGCCCAAGAAGACAATTTTTCTAAAAAAAAAAAACCAAAATTTCGGCGCGCTACGCGCACTTTAGGGTAACTCCAGTTTTCGATAATTCCATTCCTTATAACTAGATAGCTCAAGTCCTGTCCACCTGAAGCTTACCAAGTAACATGTAGGCAGAGTAGACTACACACTTTATGTGTACAGGTCGTGTTTCATTCCATATTGCAAAGCCTAGTTGCTGTTCTTTTGTGCGTGTCATGTGGTACGGTCAGTTGGCGAGCAACTCACGGTGCAAATTAGTTTGGCTATTTCAGTGGGTAATACAGGTGTTTTTCGATACAATGTATGTCGTATATATCCCTAAAACGACCTATGCTACAAACCCTAGAGGTTTTCTTTTTTTTCGTTTTGTAAGCTTACCAAAATTTCGGGCGCTTTCCACGCTTTGTAATTTCACGATTCATATTCAAACTCTGCTCTTAAAGTATTGAGTGATATTATGCAAAATATGCCCTGCAATGGCATGGGATAGTCAGGCTCCTTCATGTTCCCTTCTCACCACCCACCTCGACATAGTGACTGTCGGAACGTGGTGTCGTTGTCGGGAAAATTTGTCACCACCCATGGTCGGTCTACTTAATTTGACTCTCAGAAGGGTCATTTCTGCGATAAAACTTTTCGGTGCGCTTTGCTTACTCTTCCCCAGTTCCGTTACTTATAACTAAATATATATAGTAAAAACCCATTTCCGTTTTTTCAAGTAACTTAATAAGTAGAATAATTGGATTTATGTAAATGTCGGGAATTTCATGTCATTTCGCTAAACCTAGATAATGTCCCTCTTGTGTCTGTCATGCGTTATGGCTAGCGACTCGAGGAGGGAAGTGCAATCATTGTAACTTATGCCCTATAGGCAGATAGGCTGAGAGGGCCCAACTGTCAGGACAATTGACCTATATAAGCTTTAAATAAGTGCAGATTCTCTTTAATGTGGATTCCCCCCGCCCCCCTCCCCCCCCCAAAAAAAAAATCTGGCAATCTTCACGCGCTTTGCAATTTCACAGTTTAGATTCAAAAAAAAAAAAAAAAAACATATCAGCGCGCAACTCTGTTCCTCTAGTACGGGGTTTCTTAATTTTCGTTGGCAGCCCACATTTTTCGTCATGAAAATCTCGCGGGCAACAAACTGGCAAACAGACCCGTAAGTTTGTCCGAGAGGGGGAGTCCCATTTTTAAATGTCTACACGACGCCACGGGAACGCGAAGCTCTCACTTAACAGCGTTGTGTAGGGACCCTTAAAGGCCATGTAGTTGGGTCCAGAGCAACAATCCTGGAAGCTTCGCGTTCCCGTGGCGTCGTGTAGACATTTTAAAATGGAGAACTTTCAACTAACGGCACATCGCCAACAATAAAAGAGAGCGATAAATTGATATACACAACCTATACTACAATTCGCAATCTTAAACTGCTTTTGTCACAAATTATTGAAAAGTGATGAGTAGAAAGTATTTTTGACATTTCTTAAGATGTCACCGATGAAGAAATTTCGTGCATGCCTTTCAGAAAATCATACCATCCTTACTACGGCTCAATACAGTATCATAACAAGATTGCAAACTTTAGGAGGGATTAACTTACCTTAGTTTACCTTTTCTCTACTCTACTCTATTCTACTCTACTCTATTCTACTCTACTCTATTCTACTCTACTCTAGGCCCTACTCTTCTCTACTCTAATATAAAACCTACTCTATACTTTACCTCAATTCACTGTACCAATACTTTCACTAAGGCTTGACTTGACTTGACTTGAACCTGACTCAAGTTCACTTCACTTCACTACACTTCACTTTACTGTAACCGCAGGTTTTTGTGAGATATTATGACCTGTACAAATATAGATTTTATTCAGTGCCTGAAAGCTTGCCCACCTTTTATAAAACATCTGTTATTAAGTTATTGAAAGTAATCCCCGTCTCAAGGTCTGTACTGCTTTTCCCAACACTTTTCAAGTTCCCTGGCATATATTTTCTCAGAGTAGTCCATATGCTATGACAAGGTCACTTTTTTGTCACTTTGTCATGATTTCTGATTCAATTTCTTCTTGACTTAACTCTTCGTGGAAAACACAAGGAAAGTGGATTTCTCTGATACTAGTGCCATAAATTCGAATATCTCAATGTGTCCTTGCAAGTCGACAGTAGGCCCTATAGAGGAAAATGCATCATCAGCATGTTACATTCATAACATTACCATCATGCTTTCATGATAATATGGAGTAAACTGCCGTCAGTTGTAGTTAACTAGTTAACGATCTGTCTTGTACTCTAGTTTTGTGTAATTTACTCTCTCCTTTTCGTATCTCTCGAGAAATACAACATGAAATCAGCTTATCCTTCATCTGCGACGAAGCATTACCTAAAGTTGGGACAATCTGTAATTCACATATGTTCCGCACCCTACAATTTTCTCTTCTGTAAATTCTCAACCAAAATGAAGCTAAGATCAATGGTTTGGAAAGGGAATGAGCTAACCTGTTAGAGGTACCCTATGCTCTTTGGAAAACAAATACTTAAAGCATGATGTGCTCTAGGATCTCTTTTGGGAAAGAGCAATTTAAAAGATTGTGTGAAATGTTTGGTGATGTGGAGATAGTGTTCACAGGAAAGCATTTTACAGCGTTAAACATGCAGTAACGAACACTTATCACTGGAACGGTAGTCTGCCTTTTAATTTTGGAGTGGCAGAATGTTGCCTTGGAAGAGGAGATGAGGGGGTGGGTGACCGATTAGATCACTGATAGGAGTGAATGGGGAATCCCGGAATAGAATGATTTAACCTATTATGTACCAATTTTCCATGTACATTTGCTGTGACTAACAGTCTAAACATGGCACATAGCTACATTCTTGTTCGTCGAGGATATGTAAGTTCACATAAAAATTTTTCTATTAAGGACTCCCATAATAACTTTCATCCCTGAAATGACTGTGTATGAGTGGCGTATTCTCTTGTTCTACTTACTAACCTACCAAAACACAGGTTTATTTCCAAAGCTCCTTCTGCAGGATGCCGACGAGCGAAAACCAAACGTCAACCTCTACAGAGGGCTCTCCTCCCGAAGGAGTCACGTCCCCAGATGAGACACTAAGACCACGCTATCGACTATTATATATATATATATATATATATATATATATATATATATGGACACTGCAGT
>WURT03115954.1:0-11921 GCA_009936505.3 Holothuria glaberrima
AAATGGGATAATCATGGCATTATCGGGAATAAAACATATGCATCATCGAAACCTCAATGCATTTTTGCATTCTGGTTATGTAAACGTGTCAAATGCATTTACAAAGAGCGGTACTTATTACAACTTATTGCTGACTCTTATTTATGATTGCAAATGAATTTGTGTGCTATGTGGGCATTTTTGTGCAGGTGTTTTAAAGTATCTTTGCTGAAACTGACAGCTAAACTTTTGTATGTTATTGACAAAGCTTCATGCTCATTCATCCCTCAAGGAGACTTTCTTGCTTGTGTGCTAGAAATAAGCTTTAGAAAATGTATTTTATTTTGGTGCTTCCTGTTTGTTTGTATGCATACATAATCAGCCTAGACAAGGGGTAACTTGTGCTTTGGTTTTTGCTTAGGATTTGATTTGCTCACATCAGGGTTGAATGAACTAAAGGATCAAAGAAATTTTTGAGTAAAGTAGGGGACAGCAGGCCTGAATTTAAGTATTTGGTAATGTAATAATTTGTAAAATTTAATTATGATGTTATAAGTACACTTCCCCCTCCCTGTTCTCCCTCCCTTCCTCCCTCCCCTTCCCCCTCCCCAAACAATTCCCACAGGTACAAATTTGTCACGGTCAAATTCTTGTGACAGCTTCCCTCAGACCATTTCCTCCCTGACAAATCTCTTTGGGACTGTTCACCATTATGACAATAAATCCTCAGATAACTCGCCTTGAGGAAATTTGGAATTGTCCAGTGGAAGAGTGATCTGGGCGCAAAAATTGTCCAAAAGGGAGTTGGGGGGGGGGAGCAGCAGAAATTGTGCAGTTGGAGAGTGACCATGGGAAGTTGTCTGTCATGTATACAAGATTCCCTATGTGTATGGGAGAAATAAAGTTTTTGAAAAATATACCATGGTAGGGAATTTTAAGTCACTTTCTTAGTTGTCAGAGCCAAACATTCCCCCCTGGAGGGTTTCAAAATATCTCTGATTGAGGGAGAGTTCCAACCCACCCCATCCTCCCAAATGAGCTGTTCTTCCCTCCCCTGTGTTCTAGATTTTGATGCATAAAATTGCAGACACCATTGTGTAATTAGTGTGTGGACTTACACAAGCAAATAGTGGAATAGTGAGTTAGGAGAAAGGTTCGCCTTTCCCAGCATCACAAACTTTTGACAGATCAATAATCAAAAGCATCCGCTCTTTGTTTTTGATGTGAAAATTTAACCAAGTCCTGGGTCTTTCGTGCAAAGAGCACTGCACAAAACAGTGTGTTTGTTATGTAGGTATAAACTACTTTTTACTGAAATATTTAGTCCTTGGTCTAGATTTCAAAGTCTTGATACAGTTTTTTTTCCTGCTTCCTGTCAAAAAGTTTGTTTGTTTCCTATAGGAAGACATCAAATCAAATAAATATCACATCCTGACTCTCAACCCCCTGCTGGTAATTGGACTTAAACATCCATTCTCACTCCTAGACTTCAAAATGGTTCCCTTGCAGTACTCATTCATCTAAACTATTTAACTTCAACAAGGAGATGGTGTTACAATACTTGACTTCAGTTTAACCCTCTCTCATACCATCCTGAGTGAAAATTTTTCAAACATGGGCATAAACTTATTGTAATAAATTAATAATAACTAAAAACCATGAGCTTTAAGTTGCATGTTAACTCTCTACAGACTTCCTGTTCTAAAGACCACCTAGCATTCAGCTTGTAATTAGAAAAGGAAGCACATCACTAATGGAACGATCATGTGCCAGAGTTGTTTTATCTTCCTCAGTCAAGTCTCGTGGTTGCTTGTGGAGACTTCAAATTATCTCTCACACCTAATATATACAGTGTGACTGTTCAAAGGGAAGCTTCAAAGCTTTCTCCCTATTTGTGCCTTTGTATATATGGGAATATTTCATATTTATGGGAAGATAATTAAAAATTGCACTTGCACTGTTTGTTGTGGCTTTGTTTCCTAATGAGATATTTACTGGGAAGAAAGTGTGAATATTTTGTGACCAGGTCTAACTGTGAACAAGTGAAGCTAAAGCTTTTTGATTGTTGGGACGTTTTTTTATGGATAAATCAAGATTGTAGCTGTGATTAGTCTCTAGCTTTGTTAATGATGATGAGTTTACGCCATGTTCATCTGCAGGAACAATCTCTGCAGGCCCCAAATGGACATTATCAGCCTACACCTAGTCCAAGGACATCTCTAAGAAACAAGTTTGGTAAGTTGTTGTTTACAAATGTTTTCTGTGTAAAACATAGTGTGAGTACAGGAATGTTTTATTCTTTTGTTTATTTGTTTTTCAACGTCATTGAAATGTACGGATATGCAAAATTATGATAATATATATAATAATGAAGTGCATGGAAGCTAAAAAACCCTGAGGGGCTTGTCAAGAGTTTTACTCCCATTACAACAAAAACAATGTTAACTGACATAGCTGAGTCACAAACACAAATAAAGTGTAAAGAAAAAAGAATTTAAGAGAATGTACTAGTACTAGTCCCCCATCCCCACATCATTCCTATCTTTCTCATGCAAGTCAGAGTTGTTCTGCTTCATCCCATTAGGAATCATCTCATGCACTGAAAAAAAAACCAAAAAATAAGCCTGCAGAGCCAAAATTTTCAGACTAGGGAGAAAGAAGTTGTCTTTGAAAATCACAGTTAGTTATGTGTGGTCGAATGTAGATGGACGTCTTGTCGGGTGTGGATGGATGTAGCATATAAGAAATTGATTGAAAGGATATGCGAATAAACACATGTATCATAATGTGTGTGTGATTGCAGATTAGCACAGGAATATTGTACCCAGAAGAAAGTAAGCTCTTGGCTAAGATGGCAAAATTGACAAATTATTTCTTACACAGTTTGAGAGTTTGGTTCCAATACATGATAAATGCCAGATTAGAAAATTCAAATACCTGGCATTTATTACATTATATGGAAATAGTTTGCTTAATGCAATATGTAAATTTATTACAGATTGCAGAATATTGTTTTGACAAAAAAAGAATTTTGGATATGTTGGATCCTCTATACAGTGTTGATAGAATGATGGCTGGGTCTTGAAATGTTTGAATTTGACATTTATTACATTTTGGAATCAACTTCATGTAATTGAGCAGTGAATGTGTGTCTGTAATAGTTGGCTCTGATACCTTCTGAACACACATAACTACACACTCATGTAGTTGTGTTTGAGTGTATATGGTCATGTGATGTTGTGCTTGTGAATGTAATGTCTTATAAACTCAGAATCCAGTTAACCCCAAAGTTTGGTACAGTTTTACTCCTGTGTAATGAGTTTTCATGCCTTCAGTATTGTATCTGGTATACCATCATGTGTATTGATGGGTAGACTCAGCATTTTATGACAAGTTCAACATTTTAACGTCCAAACAACAGTACATACTGGTAATATAAAAATTGATCTGTAAATATTGGTTGCTAATGTGTGTCTCTCCGTAGTGCTCTTTGACTATTCTGAAGGGACTGTCTTAACTATAAAATACCATAGTTTGATTACAACTGTATGGTGTAATTACCTATGTTAATGCATCCATAATTCTACCTTATGTACAAGCAGAATCAATGAAGGAAATCCTAGTATAAATGATGATTTTACAAGATCAATTTTCACTAAAAACATACATAATGAATGAGGAAGAGGAGCTCAAACCAGGGACGTAGCTAGAAAGTTTTATGGGGGCCTGGGAGGGATGCGGGGCTCCATCATTTCATGTGGAAGGGGGTTTCAATATGGACTCTTAATATATATTTACATACATTTTTGTACTCCTGGATTTTCCATTTGGAGGGAGGGGGCCTCTGGGGATGAGAGAGGGTCTCATCATCCCCCGCGCTAACCCACTGGCTTCAACTATGTAATGATGAAAGTAAAACATAAGAAGGAATGTGAAATCTGTTTATGTAAATAGTTCTAATTGTAGATATGTGATATCTTTGTCTTCATCAGTTATTGTTGGAATCTAGAAGTTTCCGAATTGTATTGTTCCAGTAGTATCTGTGAAATCCTAAAATGTGTAAATTTAGTAATTAGTTAACTAGTTGTATATTGCATACTGCAGCTTATTACTTACAAGAGATTAATGTTACATTTGCAAAAGAGGGATAAAAATCCTAATTTCCAATTTACTGTTAATAGTGCTCTTTTACTATGTTAATGTGTTTCCAGCTTTTAGTAAGAATATTTCATAGTTACAAACTCCTCAGTTGAACCATTTCTTTAGGTTTCAAAAGAGACTCTTCTAGCTGTGTTTTTTGTCATTTTGCAGATGACAGCAGTGTAGAGTTTGATTCTGTCAGTGGTACAAGGGTACTGAACAGTGATGCTGCAAAACATCGCATCTCTGTTAAACCATCCTCTCGTAGACCATCTAGCCGTTATCGGTCACCTCAGGTATGTGCCATGTAGATAGGTCAGTGAGGTATGCTGCACATTGCCAAGCAGAGCAATTTACTACACACATAAAGGCATTAGGCAATCTGTCAGATTCTCAAATAATCTTGAGCTATTTAGAAGGGAAGGGGGAAGTCCCCCTACATATAATTTTGCCCCTGGAAAGAACCACAATTCACATTAAATGTGTATGAAGATGGTATCTTGCATATTTATGAACTTCTGATACCTTTCACCCCAATCCACAAGTGATATCATGCATGATATGGAGTCACAAGACTACTAACCCTAACCTTATTTCATGTCCCTAACCCTTACCTTGTGACATGAAATCATGCACGACATGCATGTCTCAAGACAAGAATGTGACATATTACAAAACAAAATATGAGGATTTGGTAGGCCTTCTTAGAGAAGATGAGTTCCATTGATAGAAAATAGGTCAATAATTTCAATTTTGCTGGTTCCTGAAAGATAACATTATTTTAATCCATTTAGGGTTAAAAAGGCTAGTTAAGCTAACCAAGGAGCCTAGACCACCAGGTTGATTGGGGAGGAATACTGGCAAGATTTACCTTTTTTTGACTGTTTGTCAGAGGGTATTGAGATAAGTATGTACTGTTTGATTTTAATCATTTTCCTGAAACCATCATTTAATGTCCCCAAGCAATTCTTAATCATCAGAGAATTTCCAAGTGATTCAACCCAGATTTGATTTGGGGAGGATTTGAATGTAAAGGAGTACACTCTAACCACCAAGCCATTTCCACTTGCCTAAATTTAATTGACAAAGTATGCTTTAAATGACAGGATAACAGAATTTTGTTTTCACTTATTGCAGGAAACAACTGGTCAAGCCTTTGATTTTGATGTCAGCTCACTTTCTTTTGCATCAGAAAGTAAGTGTAATGGGGAAGACATTCGTGATTTTTCATATCTCATCAATCGTCCAGTCCCCAAGCCCCCAAGGGCAGCCCGTCCCTTTGGACAGTCATTGTTTGTCCCTTGTAGGAGAAAACCAGTGCAGTTTGTTAGTCATACCAAAGAGGTCTTCTCTAAATGGGAACAAAGATTGCAAGATGTTGGTCCAAAGACTTCACAGGAGAGGAGGAGAGTACCAAACAGATCTGAGAGAAGATTTGAAAGGTCACATAGGTCATATGGTCAGCCAGAAATGAGAGCTAAAGATAACTTACTTAGGTCTATCAGAGGTACAGCAAAGCATGTAGATACAAGCCCAATGGGTACTGGTTGCTTTGAATGCTTCTTTATGACTGCCTGCAAGTTACAGATGTCTGCCCTCTTGTGCATGTATTTAAAACAGTGCAATTCTGCATGTAGTTAAAGCATATCATCAGGAAGCATGCTCATGAAAGTCAGTGACTTAAAGGGAAAAGGCAGTCACCCCAATCAGAATTAGTATACCCAGTCATCCTACTTCATGAATGGCCTATTTGATCATGTGACAATATTTTTGTAAGTAGATTGTGAAATTGAAGTAGAAGCACCCCTTGCTTTTACCTTTTGTTTGTAATAGTTATGTTCAAAAACATTTTCAGAGGTACTTGTAAGCAATAATAGGAAATTTGCAAAAGTTTGCTGATTTTTTTCAAAGCAATTTTGGGGCAACTGCCTATTGCCTTTTAAGTCATTAGCATCAACCCCAATCAAAAAGTGGATTTTTCCTCACCTGTTAAGTGGAAGAGGGGAAGGGTTCAAGTCCCACTTGCTCCCCTTCCCCCCTAACCTTTTGATTCCCTTGTTTGTAGTGCAATATATTATGCCTCTGTGAACAGTTACTGTTATGTCTTGCTGTATGTTGAATCATGTAGTTGGTCAATGATCCTTGAACAGTTAAACAGTAATTGCAGGTGCCCTAAATCAATTTATTGATCAGAATAGGAAATTGAACACTACAAATTTTCTCAGCCTTCAAAAAAAAAAAAAAAAAATATTCATAAAATTTGACAAATTGAACATTGAATAAAGGTACTTGCATACTACCTCTCCTCTGTGTGAGACTGTTAGTCACCTGGATTATCAAGAGATTTAACATACAGAGAAGACGGTGTGATTTTAACATGTTATATTGTAATCCAAAATAAGTTTGGGGTAAATTCCTTTGTATTGTTGGTAAGTTTAATCATTTTTACACATGGGTATGCAAATAGCAACTTGGAGTGTGTTCCCACTTGAATGCAAGTAAGAGATCAGATCCTGATCTGACCCCAAGCAAGTGACCAATTGGCAAGTGGCAACACTCTTAAGTTTCGAGATCACGTCTCCAGAGCTTGATCACCCTTCAGGAAGGATCAGACCCCGAGCAGACGGTAAAAAAACAAGTGGGAACACAACAGTGAGTGGAAGTGACCTGAGATCACAGCACACATATGATACAAATAGGCAAAAAAGAAAATGTAACCTGCAGACGTTCTTTCAGTGACCCATCTTCCTGTTGCTTTAATCAGAGGAGGCAATCAGATCTCGTGCAGGGATTTAAATAAGAACACTCTTGCAGTTGGCTACAACATCTCAGCTGATTGGCCATTGGGGAACCCACATTGGGGGGTCAAGTGGGAGTGTAGCCTTAGTATCAAACGGGCTCTTCATTTGTCAAAAGAGGATTATATTTATTAGCTATGAAAGGGTGTCACAGTTCTAATTCTGCCAATAAACCCAGCCGTATCTATTTCATTTAATAACTTACCTTCTCAAACCTTTGCATGATAAGAGAAGTATATGCATGATAAACTTATGCATGCTTTTTACTAGGTAAATGTGATAACTAGATAAATTGTTTGCTTTGCTTGTACTGGTTTAAACTTGAGAATGGTGTCAATATTAACTTGCTTTGGTGTAAAAATAAAGTTCTGGATGTTATGTTCCAACTAATATGTACACCACAGTACATCAATAGGTCATTAAATTGTAGTGGATCATAATATTGTAGATGAGTCCTGTACTAGATACAAAGCTGAATGTGTATATTGCAAGAGTATGTTAAATACCCTAGTTTCTCAAGTGGTTACCATGTGCACAGAATTAGCCCCGCAGAAAATTTAAGATGCCCAAAATTTTAATATGAACAAAAGCTGTAGAATGAAGTCCTGGCTATAAAAATAAATTTAAAGCAAACACTTTAGTTAAAGTCACCTCTGGTCCAAAAGATTTGAGTACCCCTGCTATAAACTCTGCTATAATTATTATTGATGATGTCAACATCTGCATGCAATCAGAGGTAATCATTTAATTCCTTGTGGAGTATGTGAACATGTCCTACATGGGGTTCTCAGCCAAACCAGGGAAACTGATTTTCCATTGGAGCAAACCCAGGTAATTTGAGAAAACACCAAATGCACGGAAAACGATGGAAAAATCAGGGAATTTGATTAGCCTAAAGAAAGAAAATGTCATATCATTATTCAAGCAGTAGGTGTCAACAGGGGAATTCCCACCCTACATTTTTCCCCAGAGCCCTAACGAAAATAGTAGACACATATTTGATTCCATAGCTTGCAATATTGGTGATTCAGTGAAATCAAATTTGAAAATGGTGGAAATGCTTTTTAATGGGTTAAAGTAGAAAATGCCACAGATCACACCACAGGTCATCTTGCTTGCAAATTTTTCCAGGGCCCTTAACTGTGCCTTAGACCTCATACTTTTTTGGCTTTGTGATTCATGCTTGAAGTAGTTTTGGTCAAGGTTATCCCCCCCCCCTTATTTTACTTTTCTGAAGCTGTTGATGCTCATGTTTCAGTCTATGTGTTTGTGTCTTCATGTACCCTTACACCATGTTCATTTATTGACTGACCATGGTCGGTATATAAACACTTAAAGTAGAATTGTGGAAATTTAGTACCAGTCTTGTTACTCACTGTGAACCCTGACATAAGTCAGATAATCCATTGCACATATTTTATGTACATCCTAGACAAAGAGCCTGGAGGGTTGGGGGCTGCAGCCTTCCAGCAATGTAGTTTAAGCTAATTTCTTGGGAAAAGTATTGGAAATATTGGGCAGTTCTTCCAACTTCCACAGATTTCTCAGCAGAGAAAGCTGCAGTTGTTCTTATGAGTGTTGAAGTGTTTCCATCTTCTCTCTTATTAATATCTGTGACAAAAATGTTTACCTCCATTCCACTTGGGCAAGAGAGTTTTGTTATGTAGTGAAATATTCAAGTATTAAACTATGTCTGTTATTCCAGCTGTAAATCAGAGTTTGCTTAGTTTGCTAGAAATCAATTCCCTCCACCCACATCCCTTAAGGACATTATATTGTGAGTTGTTCTGATAATTCATGTTTTCATTGCTTGATTCTCTTAGGCTATGATGAAGAAACTGAAATGGAACAGAAATCTGCATTTAGTGCAAGCTACAGGCATGGACCGATGAGTCCTTCAGGAGGTCATACAAATCATATTAGTGGGATCTTAGACCAACTTATTGAAGAGTCCAAAGAAGTCTCTGTTGATGAAGAAACTCATGTGGAGGAGGAGGTCTCACCTTCCGTTTTTGTGAAGGAAGAAACAAAAGATGTTGAAGAACAAGAAAAAATGGAAGAGACTGAAGAGAAATTCACATTTAAGCTTCCCGAAGATGAAGAAAGGATTGGAGATGAAGATAGTGACAGTGAAAAGACTGAAACTGTGAAGGAGAGAGTGGTAGAGAATAGGGAAGAGGAGAAAGAGGAGAGTGAGCTTAAAAATGAAGAAAATGAGAGGACAGAAGATGAGGAAGAAATAAAGGAGATGGAAATTACGACTGAAACATTGAAAGTAAGGGAAAAAGAAAGTGTTATTGAGAATGTGGAAGAGATATGTAGTGGTGACAAGAAGAATGAGATGGGAGATGATGATTTTAGGATCAGTTCTACAGTTGAAGATACCTCCACTGAAAAAACCAAGGAAGAAACTAATGAGGAAGTGAAGGAGGATACAGTTAAAGAAACAGTTGTAATGAAACCCAGCCCTCAGCCACGGAAGAAAGTTCCTCCCCAAACTATTCCAAAGGTTGATCTCTTGAATGATGCAGATGTGGGAAGAAAGAGAAAAGATGAGGAGAACAAAGATAACAGCAACAGAACATTAAGTGTAAAGGATAGAATCTCAAGGTAATTTTATCTTCATTGTTGTATTTCTGTCATTGTCCTTTGTAGTTTTTGACTTGAAGTATGTACTGATACTCACACATTGACATCCTTGCCTGTACCAATACTCATGAGAATGGGTTTGTACTCACATATTTTGAAAATTAGGCATTAATGCTAATGCAAAATGTTTAATGGTATAAATGAAAGAGGATGTTGTTTACTGTCAAGTTGTTCTACTCATGATATTGTACCAACCCCTCAAGTTTGTATGGTAGCTAGTTTACACAACTGGTCCATTAAAGTTTGCTAGATCTATTTCTTACTTGCTGTGGGAAGATTAATAGTGAATTATATTTAGGCAATCAATTAAAATTTATAGGAAATTAAAAAATAAATAATAATATGATTTGTGGTTTCTTTTTAAATGACTATTCATTCTGAATGCTTTCATTAGGTTACAGATGAATGCACAACCTGCAGCTCCCATGGCTCCCATCAGAAGGTCCCCTAGGAGTGTTGTTGCAAAGCCTAAACCACAATCAGTGGTGTCAGTGAAAGCAGAAGGTAGTGTCACACCTTCTGATGAGAAAGTTGATGTTCCAGGAACAGGTCAGCTGTCACAAACAATGAAGACAGACCCCCTACCTAAGAAATCCTCCACCCAAACAATTGACCCACCAACTGCCAAGAAGGAAGAGGATTTAACTGAAATGCCAGCCAGAGGTAAGAATTGTCAGAAAAAGTAAACCTTTGTCATGAATGGTACCTGATGTTACATTTCCCTGTTTGTTAGACCCTTTGGCCATCAAGAACTAGTTGTACAATATCAATGGGCCTGCTTTGTGAGCCCACCATTAATACATGTACTGTCTATGGAAAATTTGTAATACCCAGCATGGTTATTGGAAATGGGCTGACATCACACAAGGAACCTTTAGATGAGGTTTATAGTAAGTAACAGCATTCCTTGCTTCCAAAAAGGGAGATTGGTGTGAGAGGATATGGGACAGGGTGCAAGGAAGGGTAGCTAGGCTATTTAGGGGGCATTTCAAAAGTATGAATTCATACTACCCCCCATACCACCACCCACCAGTACTTTTGATGGAATTGTAAAGTGGACTACCCCACACTAAGTGAACATTCTGTGACACTATCCCCTAATGGCATTGCCATGAATGAGATGGACGTAGTAGAAAATGTTTGCATCATGTTCTCCCTAGATGACCAGAAAAGGTACTGTACCCCTAGTGATGGTAATTGAAGTTTGAACACTTTTAGTTCAGACATTGCACAATTGAGAGATGGATGTTATAAAAATTTCAGTAAAAATATACCAATTACAGTTTTCATATATTTATTACGTTCTATAGAATGACCAATCAGTTGATCAATGGGATTGATCATTTTGAAACCAATATATGCAGTAACCTGTAACTGCAGACACGTGTTATCATATGTGTAATTGGAAACATTGGTACAAGTTTCTTGTGTGGATGGGGTTGCAGCCATAACACTTGTGATGACCAATAGCAATATACTGTTTATCACCCAGGAAAAAAGGGAGAAAATATGTATGCCCTCTCTGACATACCGATGAATAGAGAAAACCTGCATTTTGCATTGTACCTGGTGTGCTATTGAAAACAAGATTAATCACTATACTAAAGACTGGTTCAAATTGTTCTTGTATTCTTGATTAGGGGTAGGTGGGGCACAGTGGACCAGATTTTTTTCAGGTTGAAAGTATGCCCTTTTAATGAATTTATACAATCCCAATTCTATATGAGTTAGAGGTCTTGTGGCCCAAAGTGCAATAAATTTCCTTGATTTGCAACTCATTCTTGGTTTTTGATTCCTTGCCAAAGGCAGGCAAGGAATCTATGCGATGGTGATGTCGTGTGTATGTGTGTGTGTATGTATATGTGTGTGATGCCTGCTTGTAAACACGATACCTCAAGAAGGGTAACTCCGAGGGATTTCATACTGAGCATGTAGATTGACCTTATTGAGTAGATGATCCCTATTGTTTTGGGTGGAGGTAAAGGTCATTTGGGGTCACCAGAGGTCAAATGGTAAATTATACCTTGGAAATTGCTTGTAAAAACACGATATCTCCAGAAGGATAAATGTGAGGGATCTCATACTTAGTATGTTGATTGGCCATTTTGAGTAGATGATCCCTATTGTTTTTTGCATAGGTCAAAGGTCATTTGGGGTCACCAGAGGTAAGTCATAATCTTGTAAACACTATATCTCTAGAAGAATAAACGTGAAGGATCTCATATATTGCATGTAGATTGCCCATATTGAGTAGATAATTCCTTGCATTTTTTTGTTCAGGTCAAAGGTCATTTGGGGTCACCAGAGGTAAAAAGGTCAAAATCTTCTAAACACTATATCTCAAGAAGGGTACCT
>WURT03115965.1:0-11920 GCA_009936505.3 Holothuria glaberrima
AATGAGAGTAAGCAACCACGTGCACACAAAAACGACAGTAGACAAAAGAAGCATCTTTGTCAATCGAGAAATGGACCCTGATCGGTTTGGTACTTCAGAAAGATTATTATCAACCTTTGGAGTTCTGTTCCTACTATCTTGGTTTGCGTTTAGTGTGTGATCTTTCGCTCGATGTTTATCTTGTTGGACTTTTCTTCCTCCCTCTGATGTCGTGAAAGGACCACTGCTTGAAAAACATGACACGGACCTCAGAATGTCATTACCTTCTAGAGTGCAGGGCTCAAGGAGGGCCATGTTATAAGAACTCCGGTGTTTAATACTATTTCTAACAGTTCTTGTTTCTCCTGATACCCTTTTCAAAGAGGAGCCTTTCTTTTTTGCGTCAAGGAGCACATTTTTACTAAATTCAACGTTTTCATGGTCTCTTCAACTGTCTCGTCTAAGACTACACCGCAGATTAAGCGCACTGCGCCTTACCTTCATCTTGTTCCAGAGTTTTACGTATAAGGATATCGTAACTACGAACATGACAAGGAAGTTGAGATATTGCGGGATACACACGAGGAGATACGGTACCAAGTCATTGCTGCTCCATCTACAGCGACTCCCATTGACAATATTTGTACCAGCTATGGTGACATTTGTATCTATATGACTTGTTAAGGGAACTCCTGTGTTCATCAACACCACCACTAATGCACACATAACACATACCTTGACAGCCTTCTTGTGTTCCCATCTTCCATTAATCGGTTGGGTTACAGACAGATACCGGTCAAAAGCAATCGCGGTCGTAATGCAAGCAGACAAATGCCATCCAGTAAATTGCCAAGTAAAAAATAATTTACAGAGAGAAGTATTGGTGTAGTTATGTTCGTTTAGCCAGTAATAAATTTCAAGCGGAATAATCAGGCAAGAGTAGAGATCACAGAGAGCTAAAGTAACGATGAATACGTGCGCACTTCCTAAAGCATTTTTGTTCCAGTATACGGCGAGAATAAGTAAATTTCCTGGTATCCCTACCAAAGTTACAATCGAACGGAAAATGATCACCACCAAAGTGTACAAAAATAACGTCTCAGCCATAGTATAAATTTGATCGGAGCTGGGTGTATCATGAACATACCACAAAATCGCTAAAAAAACATTTGTTTTTCAAGACAAAAGGTTCTCCAGATATTTACTGCGTAGACAAATTCTTTCCATATTTCTGCATGGTTACGACGTAATTGATTCAAATTCAATTCTGAAAAAGAAACATTGTAATACAAATACTAAGTGTTGACTGAGCCCTTCTTTTCAAAATCGTAAATTTCTGTCATTAAGCTTTGTATTATAATGTTTAATGTTTTTTTCATACATAATTCTGAGTGTACTCACAGCACTATGGGAAACTAATTAATGCCAGGTCGCAGTAAATACAAAATAAAAGAATAAAATATCAATAACAACACGTAATAATCTTAAGTAACGATAGGATAATTGAACTTAAAAATTAATTTTTAATTTTATCCCTCTTTAAGTGGGGGTTGTTTAAGTCTATAAGTCTATCAATAAAGACAATAAAATTTAATAAACGATCTCGTTTCTGTTGGCTTTGTCATAATAGGGCACATAAATTTATGTATGATGAGCACAGTTTTGTAAAGCATGGAAATAGTAAAAAGAAAACCTAGATAGACGATACTTACGATGATGGATGATATTGCTATTGTTTAAAATTGTAATATACCAACGCTTGAACTCTTTTACAAAGGCCACTAATATGAAACTATAGGGGTGTTAGCTGTAATTGAAAGCAATTTCATACAAAGCAGATTTCATATAAAGATGAAGAAGTTCACGCAAAAACTGGTGATACTGTCACGAGCGTAAAAATAAAAAGTGGATCGCAGAACGCCAAATAAATTAGTGTGTGTAATGTCACAAGTAGTTCAATAATAACAAGAGTGTAATCCACTGAGTTGCGTCTTTCAACGCTGGCACATGTCATTCAATTTGATAACAGTAACAAATATCGACTCACATCACCAATGAACCTAATTCATATGGAGAAAAAAGATTTCTAAACCTTTGACCTATAACGTTTGACCTTTTCTAATGAGGGTCTACTAGACAAAAGTTAACACCTTGAGACACCTCTTCACGCTTAATGTGAAGACCACAAAGCCAAAAGGCTTTGTGCATGATTCCTTGCTACTTAAATACATTGGCGTAGCCAGAGGGGGCCCCCAAACAAATTCTGGAAAAAATATTTTTATAATTTTGTAATGGAACAAAAAATTGACTTCGAATCAGTGGTGCTAAAAGTTGCACCAGATTGCATCTGAGGGTACTTAAGTATTCAAAAATTTCTCAAAGGGGAAGGGGACACCCATTAGACCCCTCCCTCAGGTCGGCCATCAGGCCCTGCAGTTAGCCCCCTCCAAACAAAATTCCTGGCTACGCCAGTTCTTGAATATGATTCATTGTGAAGTTATTAGCACCAAATCTTTACGTTTAGTTTTGTAATGTATCATATTCTCGTCTCGAGACATGCATATCATGCATAGTATCATGTCACAAGGTAAGGGTTAGGAAGGGGACATGAAATAAGGTTAGGGTTAGAGTCTCGAGATTTCATACCATGCATTATATCATGTTGTAGATTGGATGTTATTAGATATACATAGTTTAAAATTTATAGATTCATGATTATAGATCAGGCAGAATTATATTACATTAACATATTCGTAAATCAGCTTCTTATTTTAATTTTGGAAATTATATGCAATATCTAAGAGGCAAACATTTAGCGTACATGATAAATCATGATTACAAGGTTAACATAGTTTAACCCCTGATGACTGCAAATGACCTTTGACCTCTATTAAAAACAATACAGTACTTAAGATGGGGCACCCACATGCCAAGCATGGGACTGATACAGATTTTCTTCCTTGAGTAACCCCTAAACTCCACCAAAACTTACAGACACCATATCCTCAATGTGAGACACTCACATTGTACATATGAAATTCACAGGCATTTCTCTCCTTGGGATATCCTGTTTACAAGATATGTACAGTTTGAATTTTGATGACCTCAATCAATTGACCTTTTCGTTTCCACCAAAATGATGAGATCATGTACTCAATAAGGGACATTCACATGCCTAGTATGAGATCACAAATGTTTACCCATCATGAGATATTGTTTACAACAAGATATCCACATTTTGAACCTTGGTGGCCCCAAATAACCTTTGACCTCTACCAAAGTCATTGGGGACCATCTTTCAAGTGTTTAAGGCAAACATGGACGCTCCCCGACCTTACTGTCTAAGTAAACTAGCGCACACTGCACCGACCCGACCTCAACCCCACTGCGATGCGATACTGAGAACCAGTCGCGTGGCAGACCGTCTGCGCAATTGCTATCCGATCAGTCTTCGTTGTGACCACATCGGAAATACCAAACTTTCTAATATTCGAAGTGGAGTCAGGGCGGGAGTCGCTTCACAGTTGAATAAGGTCTTGGCAGTGCACGGCTGTCATGAACCCATGTGCGACCCGTACTTTTATTTCTTTAACTGTGAATTGGCCAATAAAGCGCTTGCCAATTGAGACGAAGGTTCCAGAAAGTGAATGTGCTCGCCCCATATGTGGTTGATGAACAGTAAGGAGACTTCTAATCACCTTGGCAGTGTGATGCGTGTTTAACCTACAATATGATTGCCAAACGAAGCAACTGAACACGAATACCTACAACTCGGGCTCGTCGAGCAGTCAGGGGGAGTTGCATCACATTCCAAAAGGCTTTCATTTTACAGTGTCGGACATGGTGTCTATTTCATGGCAGAAAGTTATGCAATACGGTACTTCTATATTATCCCGACAGCATGAATTTCTTCAAAAGACAATCGCTTCCTGAATAGTGTAGTAGAGATCACTTACTGACACAGAATGGTTAATTTGTGATTATTTCAACAGTATAAATAATTTCCCGACGAACAGAATAGTTTCCCATTAAAGTTAAATCTGGGATGGGTAACTTATTTTGTTAAATACCTTACTCCTCAAATGCGGTCCCGGGCCCTGTCGATGAAGCTCCTCAATTGTTTTGACGAAACTTATATTTGACAAGATAACCGTAGCAAAGTTGAAATCAGGGCCAATTATCCATGCTGACATGTACTTCAAATTATATATTTTGAAGTCATTACTTGAATCCTGACTCTAAGTTTGTTCTTCTGATGTGGTATTTTTATCTTTTAAGGATGTGAAAAGTTTTTACGGGCCTCCCCCCCCCCTCTGCCTCCCCGTTCCGGCTTCGGGTTTTTTGACGAATGCATAATATTACGGCAGTCACAGGCGAAATCATCCCATGCTCTGTTTGAGATCTGGCAGACGAGAGTTCAATGATTGCAAGGCACGATGTGAACTGGGAGTATAAACACACGTCACCATGCCAAGATTTAGCCTAAGTGTCTGCTGTAGGTAGCTAGCGCTATACTGTTTTATTGACTGACTGAAAGTTTCACTCGCAGTTCCCATGTCAACAGTGTTTAGAGATATCCCTCGAGTCGTCAAAACTTTACCAACACCACTTACACCAGTCGGCAAAATGATGGAAAAACGGAAAGGGAGCAGTTCCGTAGATAGACAAGGCACATTAGTGAAAGAGGTGGCCTCCAGGGGCGGAAAAAATTCGAGGGATGTGTAAAAATTTGTTGAGGCATTGGTACATTGGACCTTTCTAGGAGGAAGAAATTTTGTCTAGGGGAGGGAGCTTCGCCCCCTTTCTCTCCGCTGTGGGCTTAAAAAGGAGACAAGAAAAGGGGAGAAAGAAGGAAAGCAAGACAGAAAGAGAGCAGGGCCTAGTAAGGCGTCCGTTACCACAGTACTGGCGTATAGAGTTTTAAGGAGACACCCCATTTGAACTCGAACCGAATCATTAGATCAAGTCACCATGCTAATTGTGTAAGAAACTTTCCCTGATAAATACACATGTCTAATGCTGCGGTAATGGGAAATAGTAACTCAGTCGCGATTTGTTGCAATCCTGTTGGGGCAGGTGTGCATGGTTAACGTAGAATAGCAGTAACAGATTTGTGTTTTAGAATGCGATTTCCTGCAGTCTATAACATGTTGGTATCAGGAGTAACACCTAGAAGAACAAGGTGCCATGGCAACCGGTATAGAGAGCCTGGTCCTCCTATCGGGGAATTGATTCTGTTTCGTTAGGGACAGGGATGGTTCTACAATTTGCCCAACGGAAGGGTGCAGAAACCGAGAAAGTCCCGAGAAAGGCGACGGTTTGTCGGAAGGAGGGCAAAAGGGGTCCATAAATTTTTAAAATTACTTCAGAAAACTTAAAAAGTTGGGGTTTTTGTTATGAAAAATTTACAAATTTGTGGTATTTATTCAAAAAGTGGAAAAACCTGGGTATGCTTCAGTGGTGTCGGAAGTTTTGCTGAAAGGGTACATTGCAATAGATGGAATTGCACTACCAGATGTATAGGCCTATAAATTACACTGAGTCCCTTCGAAGATTGAATTAAATGTTAAAAATGTGGAGTAAAGTTGGTTTCAAAATTCGCGTTTTTTTTTTTTCGGTGCCATCACCCTTGCACCTTTCATATGTGCTAATTCATTATATTACTTCATACATAAATTTAAACGTCAAAGTCCCCATCTCTAGGACAATGGTCCAAACCAACGTTGGGCCCCAAGTCGAAAACAACGTCCTACGCCAATGAGTGAGTATACATTAGAAGGAATAAATAATTTTCAAGAAATATTAGGACAAATGTCGAACAAATGGTAGTTACTATTCATGTGTACAGATACGGTGTGTAGGTCGCATAAAATACGTACTAAAACTCATTCGTTGAGAGTCATTGTTACTGTAAGAATTGAAACATAGTTTCTCAATTCTTGATAGCTATCCTCGTGTCGTAGTAAAATTCGGTAACAAATATTGTCACGTGATTTAAAAGAGCCAGTCGTAAATTAGGATACCAGGAGAGGTGGTGCTAAGAGGGGAAGGGGACATCCCCTCGTGGAAGGTGGCCCCGTCCTACTGTCAGGGGAATGTTACATTTTCGTTGAAGTGCCTTACTGGAAATGATGAAGTACCCTTCGCAATCCTCTACAGCGACCAGTCGTCCCGACAGTCTACTTGTATTTTCTCCCTGGGAGAGTGGCATATTCTTTAATAAAACTCCAATTTTTTCAACTTTTGCCCCAAAACACTCCATACTTTTCAAATCTCGTCCAAAAATAATGACAGACAAACAAATGAAAATGAATCCGAACAATTCAAAACTACCTTGTACTTGATATTCTGCACTTACAATTTCTTCCTTATATACAGCCACGAGTCGTTCTTGATTCTGTCGTAGCCCTTTCCATACAAATTACATCTGTTACATTAATTTACAAGTATGACAGCTGTTATCCCCATCTTCTTTAAAACATTCGGGTGTAAAAACCCTAAGGTGTATAAATTCAGCTTCAGCTAACATATTCCTGGTGAATTGTTATATCCGTTGATATCGTATTTGAATCACAAAATATAAGAACACTTTAAAAGTTACCGACGTCCCACTTAAGCACAATGTTTTCAGTTGCTTTAGTCGGTATTTTAGTAAGGTTGAAGCGGTAACTTTCTTTGCATAACTTTACTCTTCCTCCTCCCCTCCCCCTTTGTCAGTTCCCGATCTACATCTGATTACGAACACCCTCGGCATTACACCTGGTTCATGCTTTCAATCATTTGGATACTGTGTAATTTTTATATTTTGAGAAATGACTATTTCCATATGAATATTTTATGCAATAAAACGCAAGCAGAATGCCTAAATTTGTCTTGAAAAAGACAGTCACAACTTAGTCAATGCAATAGTCAGCACACTATACTTTTCATGAAAATAAAATATATACAACACGTATAAGCAATGGTATGTAAAAATTCAAAAGTGATGTTTGACTATTAGGGTGTTCACGCTTACGTCACTGGTTGGCATTGGTTGGCATAGAGCATGCGCAAAAACAAATGTGTGTATGTTCGGTGTTGCGCGTGTTAACGCTTGTGCGATTGCACGCAGAAAGTAGACGAATTGGAATCTACTTTGCATTGTGAGGACAGTGTAAGCGCGCCTTACAAACTCTTTTGCCGACACGCAGTGACGTCATTGTTTGTAAACAATGAATGCGTCTATAGGCGTACGAGTTGAAAGGCTAGAAGCCATGCCTCCCACACCCTAAATTCAGAAAAAATGTTTCTAGGGTAAACGTTTAGGAGAAATTGGGCAAATTCTTAGGCAACACAGGTTTATATCTTAGTGCAAAATGACTCAAATCAAAGAAAAATAACCGCTTTCCCCTATGCACCTGATCTATTCAAAACAGCGCTAGAAAAGACAAATTAATTTCATATTTCCGTAATACTTCTGGGCAAAAGAAGCAACTACATTTCGTGCAGGATGACTTCATAAGGTCCTTGCTTCGACGCAGATCTAATGCCCTACACTTAAATGCACTTTTTGCACGATCAAATGGTGTTGGACCTATTGTCAGTATCAATATCGCCATCGGTCGATATTTCTTATCTTCGTCATATCGGTATCTGGACCTAACATGTCGATGTATTTCACCGATATTTCTCGTCGTTTTCTTTATAAAAATTTCAAATTGAGTATATTTTCTCTTGAGGCCCTAACAAGTACACCAGAAGGTAGCGAAACTAAGAGAAATTATAAGTGCTAACACTTCCCTGGTTCTACTAAGTTGCTCGTCGGAAGTTTCTGCAACATTCATCTCGAGTCTTTAAAAATAGGACTGATTACGTCATGGTTCTATCTTGAGAATACTT
Source organism: Holothuria glaberrima (assembly GCA_009936505.3). Lineage (NCBI taxonomy): Eukaryota > Metazoa > Echinodermata > Holothuroidea > Aspidochirotida > Holothuriidae > Holothuria > Holothuria glaberrima. Next base: position 7,858 of record WURT03115965.1, read on the forward strand.
CTGTGAATTAAGGAAACTATTATAGTGTTAAATATACGCTGACAAAAGAAACAGTGAAAGATCCTCAGGGTCGTAGCCTACGGGGTAGGGGGAGACTGACCCGAGATTTCAAAATCGGAAATGAATCGAAAAATGAATCGAAAAAACATAAGACATTGCACTTCAGTGCTCCTTTTCCCCAAAACTTTTCCCGGGGAGGTTCCCGGACTCCTGCCTTGGACGCGTGAGTTTCTCTTCCAGACAAATAAACCCTGTTCCTACTACACGATGCACCGCTTGTTACACCACAATATACGCTGGTTGAAGATGAAACGGGCTATACGATTACCCTTATTCTTAGCTAGACTCCATAAGCTTGTAAAATAAAACTTTTAATTTAGAGGACATAAGCAGTTGCGGCACACTTTTTTTTGAAAATAACAGAATTTCACAAATACCCTCTCATTTCACTTCAGCAATCTTTAATATGTTAGAATATAAATATTACATGTTCAAGGTAAACCAAGGAGTTACTCTGTAGGCCTACTTAAATTTCACAACTCAATGAGAAACATATTGTTTCATGATTTTTAAGAGCCATTCATGAAATAGCAATGAAATGACACAACCGAGAACACTTATTAAAACTGGGTATGCTGCACTTTCCCTTTAAATCAAATCTAACTTCTCTTCTTAAAATCTCACTTTGTTTCTAAAGGACGAAATATTAAAAGCAAAGAAAGTTTAGATGCAACATTAAAGTTTAAAATGTGTCATACCCCCGTGGCCATCTGGGAGACATTAATCAATTATTAAGGTCCATTAAGGAAAATTACACACTATTCATAGCTGTTTTGTCCTCATTTATACATTGTCAAAACTAATCCCTTTGTTGGAAACTTGTCAAGGGTAACATTTGAGAATCTTTATCCATGTCTGTCCTCGATTTTTAATTCTTAGGCTACCCAATTGTCCATTAAGACTCTTCCTGCGAAGGTCTAAAAAAATTGCATCAGAGTTCTAAACATGTCAAGTCAAAAATGGTTGACAATGTCAATGCTAGTCGACATGATGAGTTAGCATAGTTTTCTTCGCAGCCGTTTGAATAACAACTTACATTCTCCTCGAAATTTTGGATTTATGAAACTATACAAGACTGGGTTTATAGCGTGGTTGACTGAGCCTGTAAGACGAAGAACAGCAAAAATCGCAAAACCGAAACTTTGACGTGAACTGATTTTTTTCGAGATGGGAAAAAGAAGGAGAGTAAGCAACCACGTGCACACAAAAACGACAGTAGACAAAAGAAGCATCTTTGTCAATCGAGAAATGGACCCTGATCGGTTTGGTACTTCAGAAAGATTATTATCAACCTTTGGAGTTCTGTTCCTACTATCTTGGTTTGCGTTTAGTGTGTGATCTTTCGCTCGATGTTTATCTTGTTGGACTTTTCTTCCTCCCTCTGATGTCGTGACTGACCCACTTCTCGAAAAACATGGCACGGACTTCAGAATATCATTACCCTCCAGAGTGTAGGGCTCAAGAAGGGCCATGTTATAAGAAGTCCGGTGTTTAATACTTTTTCTAACAGTTTCTGTTTCTCCTGATACCATTTGCAAAGAGGAACCTTTCTTTTTTGCGTCAAGGGGCACATTGTTACTACATGCAACGTTTATGTTGTCTCTTCTACTGTCTCGTCTAAGACTACACCGCAGATTAAGCGCACTGCGCCTTACCTTCATCTTGTTCCAGAGTTTTACATACAAGGACATCGTAACTACGAACATGACAAGGAAGTTGAGATATTGCGGGATACACACGAGGAGATACGGTACCAAGTCATTACTGCTCCATCTACAACGACTTCCACTGACAATATTTGTACCAGCTATGGTGACATTTGTATCTATATGACTTGTAAAGGGAACTCCGGTGTTCATCAACACCACCACTAATGCACACATAATACATATCTTGACAGCCTTCTTGTGTCTCCATCTTCCGTTTATTGGTTGGGTAACTGCCAGATACCGGTCATACGCAATCACGGTAGTAATGCAAGCAGACAAATGCCATCCAGTAAATTGCCAAGAAAAAAATAGCTTACAGAGAGAAGTATTGGTGTAGTTAAGTTCGTTCAGCCAGTAATGAATTTCAAGTGGAATGATCAGGCAAGAGTAGAGATCACAGAGAGCTAAGGTAATGATGAATACGTGCGCACTTCCTAAAGCATTCTTGTTCCAATATACGGCGAGAATAAGTAAATTCCCCGGAATTCCTGCCAAAGTTACAATCAAACGGTAAATGATCACCACCAAAGTGTATAAAAATAACGTCCCAGCCATAGTATAAATTTGATCTGAGCTGGGTGTATCTTGAACATACCGCAAAATCGCTGAAAAAAATTTTGTTTTTCAAGACAAAATGTTCTCCAGAGATTTACTGCGTAGTCAAATTCTTTCCATATTTCTGGATGGTTACGACGTAATTGATTCACATTCAATTCTGAAAGAGAAACATGGCAATGCAAATACTCAGTGGTGACTGAGCTCTTCTACTTTCAAAACCTCAACATTCTGTCATTAAACATTTTATTATAATGTTTAATATTGTTTCATTTATACTTCTAAGTGTACTCACAGCACTGTGGGAAACTTGTTAATGCTAGGCCCGTGTAAAAAAAAATAAAAAAAATGAAACAAGTAATAATCCTAAGTAACGATAGGATAATTGTACTTCATAATCAATTGTTAATTTCACCCCTCTTTGACCGGGCATTGTTTCGGTCTATCTGTCTATCCATAAAAATTCTCGGAATAAGCAATCGGGTTTCTGTGAGCTTTGTTATAATGGGGCACGTAAATCTATATGTATACTTAGGCACACAGTTTCGTAAAGCATGGAGATGGTTACGAGAAAACCAGACAAATGATATTCATGCCATAGTTTAAAATTGTAATTTGCTAACGTTTCGGGTATTGAATTCTTGTACAAAGGCGACTCATATGAAATAACAGCGGTAGCTGCTGTAAAATGAAAGCAAATTCGTACGAAGCAGATTTCATACAGAGATGCAGACGTTCACGCAAAAACTGGTTATAATGCCATGAGCCTGCAAATAAAGAGAGGATCGCAGAACCCCAAATAAATTAGTGTGTACAATGTCATAAGTAGTTCAATAATAACACGAGGGCAATCCACGGAGTCTTTCAACGCCAGCACACATGTCTTTCAATGTGATAACAGTAAGAAACATCGACTCACATCACCAATGAACCTAATTCATATGAAAAAAAAAGATTTCTAAACCTTTGACCTCTAACGTTTGACCTTTTCTAATGAGGGTCTATTAGACACAAGTTTGAAGGGCAGTTGGGGGCCTTGAAGGGCAGCTGGGGGCCTTGAAGGGCAGTTGGAGGCCTTGAAGGGCAGTGACGTTAAGCGATAAGCCTATGTGACTTATGAATTGCAACCTCACGTCAGGTGGCGAACCTACTCAACAACTTAGATCAAATTTGGTCTTCTTTTAATTTGAAAGGCTTGCTCTTGGATGAAAAACCCCACCTTACTTTGATCCGGCCAGGGATCAAACCCCGAACCTCCCGTTTGCCAAGCTTCATCGCTTCAAATGTCACCACCTTTATCCACTCGGCCACAGCGCCGGTCTCACACCTTGCGTTCACCCCTTGAGACACCTCTTCACTGCAAGTTGTAGACCACAAAGCCAAAAGGCTTAGTGCATGATTCCTTGCCACTTGAATATGATTCATTGTGAAGTTATTAGCACCAAATCCTTAAGTTTTGTTTTGTAATGTGTCACATTGTCGTCTCGAGACTTGCATATCATGCATGATATCATGTCACAAGGTTAGGTTAGGGTGGACACATGAAATAAGTTTAGGGTTAGAATAATGTTTATTATAATAATTATAATGTTTATGAGTATAGATCACACAGAATGATATCATATTAACATATTCGAAAATAGCTTCTTGTTCTAAATTTGGACATTACATGCATTATTATTATTATTATTGTTATTGTTATTGTTATTGTTATTGTTATTGTTATTGTTATTGTTATT
>WURT03115976.1:0-11920 GCA_009936505.3 Holothuria glaberrima
TCTATGACCCTTTGGTGGAGTGGAGTAAGCCCAGTCGAAGCAGAACCACCGCCCTCACAGAATCGGGTGAAATAAACAATGAGAAGGTAAAAAAAAATGCTATCCATTCTTGACAGGTATTTGCTGTACCAAAACTTTGCATTAACAGCAAAGTAGTTGGGTTTTGGTGAAGATTAAAAAATATCAGTAGCTTAGATAAAGGAGAGAATTATGTGGCTAACCAGAATCTATCTTCAAAGGTTGTTTGCATAATTGTCAGTGAATCTTCATGGTGAAAGGAAGAAACTGTTCATTTGCTCTCAAATTTCATTAACATGAGAGCTTTGTGATTGCATTTCTGTAAAACAAAACTGTTAGAGCTATTTCAGATCATGAATTTGGTTCTAAGTATATGAAATGCTCTCAATTTCAAGTGTTCTTTGTAGTTTTGTTTGAAGGGGCCATCACTCCAAACATTTTTAGAAATATTATCATATCTCTAAATACAATTGGTAGCTGCACTTTGGTTGACATAAATCCAAATGGTAGCTTCATTCAGGTTGGTAGGGCAGGATTCATAAGATTGAAGGTACACTGATCAAAGGTTTATGAGATGGAAGGTTCAGGTACATTAGACCAAAGATCATTATTCTAGACTGAATCTTAACAGTAGCCATAATAACCATAATCCTTACAGCCTTACCCAACCCCTTTCCCTACCAGAGGCTAATCCTTAGACTAATCCTTAACCTTAGTTTGTATCTAACCCCAATCCATCCTTACTTTTGACCTAAAGTAGATTTTGTCGGAGCAGATCTTCATTCTAGAAAACCTTCCATCTGGTGAACCTTTAGTGGGTATCCCCCGGTTGGTCAAGTGATGACGGGCAGCCAGTTGCGTTCCCACATTCAAACACGGTGTTGAGCTATTTAAATTCGGTGCAGGCTACTGTAACTGTGTCTAGTGGAGCAAGACGTACAATTTTTTGTTTAAATTAGAGGAAGGACTAGAAGTAAACTTAGTTTGGAGAATTTTTTCTGTCTGGGGAAAGATTGCAGAGCCTTCAATCCTAGGTCAGCAAGCCAGTATCAAAGTCACGAATTCTTTCAAATAAGTCAGTACTTCCTAGACATAGTTCTTGCATTTTTCTACCCCTGCTGCTGTCCATCATTATGTCACAATAATTTAAGCTAGCTCTAGTTTTTTGTTTAGAAGTTAATCTCATCACAAACCAAAACTTTGACTTCATTCTTTTAACCACTTTCTTCCTGACAGGCCCAGGTTCATGTCCGAGACATTGAGCAACGCCTGCAAGGAATATTAAAGAGTAAGAATAAAACCAGAGGGCTCCCCCTATCCATTGAAGGCCACGTAGATCATCTCATCCGAGAGGCAACTGATCCTAAGAACCTGTGTCAGATGTATGTTGGGTGGGCATCTTACCTATAATCTGTGTGGGCTGTTTATTTTACAAGATGAAGAGGAACTGTCAGCAAATTTGATATAAAGAAAGACATGACAGACATGTTTATAGTTGGCAAAATCTCATAAGAATGTAGTTTCTTAAGTATGTAAAGTTTACATTCTTTTTCCTCCCTAATTAACTTCTTGTTTCACCAGGGAGATGTTACTTTGACAGGAGACACATCTTTAACCCTTTCTTTGAACCTAGCTAGTTGCTTCTTTTTGAAGTAATCTTCCAGATATAATAAGCTTAAAGGTACTAAGAAACTAAACACAAAGGTTGACGTCGTCTGCTAAATCCTGAAGAGCGGCACAGGAAAATTTGCTCGATTCAGTCGCAAATTAATTTGCCCCTTTGTGGCTCGTTGTGCCCCTTTTAAAAGCACCACATTGTCATTCCTTGTTACATTTTGAACACAAATAATGCACAAATCGATGAGCAATCAACAGTAACATATAGCCTCATAGCTCTTTGCCGCATTTTGCAGATAACATGGGCAGTTCTTTTATTACAAGGTTCTATAGACTTTGTCATGAAAAACAGTCGTTTTGAATGTTAAAACATTGGCTGTTGGCAACTTGCTACACATCAAACCATTGTTCACGATAACCCTGTTGTCAGCCCAACAGAATCGTTGACAAAGGTTGCCTAGGTCAGAAAATAGCAGTTATAAGGATTAGACAAAAGAATTGGAGCTTCTCAAGTCCAATAATCTGTCATTAAATGACTCTCTCCTCACTCTTAATCCAATCAAACAGGATTAGAATAAATTACATTTTAAGTTGGATCTCCTGTCAAAATAACACCTCCCTGGTTTTACCCACCAAGTAGAACATTCAGTACATGTAAAAATGTACCTTCATAACCTGGCCACCTGTAACTAACAGCTTACATTTTGGTTTGGGATTAGTTCCTAGCTCATGTTAAGATGGGCTTATCCATGTGTCTATCATGATGACAAAAACAGGAGGCTTGGGGCAGGGGGTTGGATGGGGATAGGTTTGAAGTGAAATTATGAAGGGGAACTTCAGAAATAGAATGGTGAACCTGTGGTATCCTAAAAGCAGTGGTAGTGAATCTGTTACAGCAGTCTTGCTTGCCTTCAGATTCATTACATTGTCACATGGGAAAGGAAAGGTACACATAGTATTGTGGTGAAGAACGAGTGCATGGTACATTATTACACATGCCATACAAATTATCATTTGAGGTTAAGGGCTTTATGCAATGAAAGTTTATCAAAAAAAAATTAATAAAGGACAAGACACATGTTAAATATAAAGTTTGCTTTTATTTCATTGTCATAACTTTCTGTGAATACACATCCAGTACAGTTTCAGTATGAAAATATCATTTATGTTTGTATGTGATACAATATTTGAACAAGATAATGTAAAGTTATAGGGATTTGAATGAGATTGTAGCTGTATCGAGTGAAGGGTCCAATAGTACAGCCTAAAAACACTCTTCGTAGAAAACATGCTGAATGTATAATGTACATGGAAAACCTGACCATCAAGCCTTACATTCCCCAGAAATTCTTCGGAGGCAGCCACCTCACAGAAATTTGCTATAATTGCCATCTGTACTGTACTAGCTATAGCTATATATAGAAGAAAATTGATAGTTCTCACTCACTGTTGGTGCCCAAAGCTGGCACCATACTATTCCCATTGACTATTTACCACCTCACAATCTCTAAAACCCAAGAAAAACCCTGCAAGTGATCAGATATGTTTGAGGTATTCAGTAATGTGGTTCTAGAGTATGCAAGCACTGTCCAACAATAGCACAGTGATGAATTGCAAATCTATAGGAGGTGGGGCTCTAAACACATGTATGTATGAAGACATACACAAAATAGTGTTCTTAGGGGTAAGGAGGGAACCAATCAAAGTTGTGACTCTTTGCAAATTGTGAATCATTGTTCCCCTTTCCCAGTTCTACAACATGTACGTATCTCACAGATGGTGTTTAAACAATGATTCATCACTTTTATCCAGCACAGCAGTTTTCCAAGAAAAGTGTTACAAGAGCACTTCTGTAGCTAGCGTATGTTTATATAAAGCCATAGCTATTGTAGCTGACGATACCACCCATGCTGAAATACATTGCTATACTACTAGACCCTTGTTGTTGATTCAATATTTAATTTCAGAGGACACTGCAACATGTGTGTGCAAATGAGACAAGAATGTTCATAGGCAAGATGGGGAACTCACATTTATCCTAGGAAACAAACTCTTGTAAAGTACTTACAGGCTTAACTCATGCTTCTTGAATGATTTCTTACTGTGTGTGTTATTAAGGCACATGTATATATTGGTAACATTGTGCAGGTACACCATACTGTATGTGCAAGTTGACAGGTTAGCAATGGGATATGCCAATGAAATCATACAATTTCACACTGTGTGCTTCATAAAATATCAGTGGGTGAGAAACCCACGACTAAACTTATCTACTATCATAAATTTCCTGAGGAATAAATTTACAAAATCACCTATTGGTACAATGAAAGCAGGTCCTATCTACAGATACACTCATTTGGTGTTCCCAATGTGCTCAACAGTGAACTAGCTCCAGCAAACAGCCAGTACATACTCCCCCACACGCAATCTTGCTGAATAGGTGTGGGAGGGGGGAAGGTGTAAGAATGGGAGCAGCCCCCCCCCACCATCAAAAGCCCTGAGATGGTTTAATGTGTAACCACCGATATGATCTTTGAGTTAAAGCTTATACTGAAAACATCAGGACAAGCAAATGGACTAAGACCATTTTTGTTATTAATGATTTAAGTCCTACATCTTAATCATTGTGGTGCTCATTCATAATTACAATCAACAATATAGTTTCCTTTTATTTATAAAAATTAACATGATGTTTAAATATACAGCTCATCAGAAATTTACATGCTAGCCAAAGTTGATAGACAATTCTACAAGTGATTATAAAACAATAGCATAACAATAATACTTATGTACATCCGAATTTGTAGCCACAATTTCTCTCTAAAGACTGTTCACAAAGAAAATCAAGACAAATTAAGACAATGATTGCACTTTTTAAGCGTCCATGAGTGACACCATGGGGGCCGTATGAACACAGTGAAAGTTGCAAGGAAGAGTGGCACCCCAATCGATTTCAAATCCCAGTCAGTGTTAAAGTGACCAATGCAACTGAAATAACTAGATTACCTTTTATTACTTCCCTGTATCAAATTATTTAAAAGAAAAAGGAAAGAAAGATATGAACTTTCAAAGTGGAATGAGCTTTGATTATTATTACAACTAACATAAAAAACAATACTTATTTTGACAGCCAGAACTTAGAACATTTGGTTAGTTCAGAACTTCCCATTTTTATATTTTACATCATTGTAAGGACTATTTTGTTTGTCTTTTTTACATTATTAGATTATTTGAAGCTCTAGAATGTCCTGATTGAAAATAAATCAGTTATCATTTCAAAAAATATTAGCTCTTTGACAGGCTCTTATAGGTCATTCAATCCACATGTTCATTTTTGCATAGCTAATTAAGAATATGAGAAATGGTCAAACTTTGAAGATGTAAACCTTAAGAACTGTTAAAGGTATTAAAATACTTTCAATGGAGTTTTCATTACGGAAACTAAATTCAGTAAATTAAGGTAAAAGACCTCCACATAAAGGTGGTCAGTTTATCCTTAGGAACACAAGCAATAACTGTAAATGATATGAACTGACCCATCATTGTTTATTGCTAAACAAGAGTACTAATTAACAACAGCCACTGACTTCGCCAGTATTCATAAGTTGGGAATGTGATTTTGTATGAAAATGCCCCCCCCCCCCCCAATCATGCCAAGAGTGGGATTCAGATGTTTTGAAAAGAGCTTTTGGTGTGACTCCTCCCATATAAAATTGTTGTGTCCATTTTTAAGGGGAAAGTGTGGTTGGTAACTTCAGTGAGGTTGAATTCATATCACAGTTGAACAATGTAATCAAAATGAAAAGGCATGTCTACAACTTTTTTAGGCTGACTAAGAAGCTGTCCGGCCTAAAATTTGGCCACCTCCATCACGATTTGGTCATCTCAAAGATGGTAAGACGCATCCCCAGCTGATGTCTTCATGACAGCTACAACTCAGTTCACTTGAAGAGGTAACAAAAAAATACTGACATCAAAATTTTTTTCTTTGAGGGCTTTCATTTGTAACGGGCATCCACTGGTGTTTGGTGTTCAACCACTCTTGGTATTAAGTACTATAGTTAATGACTTACAAACAAAGAAATGTTTTCTTTTGTTGTGAACAAATGATGGTAACACAAGAGTTTTATTGACTGGAATTCTGGTGGCCAGCCATCATTTTGTGCCATACAAACTATTAAGTCACTATGTTTGCCTTGGTACAATGGGTCTGTTGATGGAACTGACAGTGGCCAGGAATAAATAGCTATGCCACCAACAATGGGAATTTATCATCACCTCCTGTGACTGTTGCTAAATGGTTGATAATGGCATTTAAGGCAGCTTGCCACCTTTAGGAAGCAGAAAAATCATATTTTTCCTACTTCTGCTTCCTGATTACACCACTTTCCCAGCATATCACCTTTTATGCATGAAAATATTTCATTATAAAAAATGCTACAATTGGGGCTTTGGCACCTTCAAAACTGGGGTAGACAAAGCATAAGGCACATTCTTGCAACCAACACCTTTCAAAATGTAAACGGTTTGAGTGTTGTCTGCAGCAGTTGTGCTCAAAGACAATACTTAATTGAGTAAATCAATTCAGTTCCAAGAAAAGGGATGATCTTAAGATGTGTGGACAATTTGTTTTATACTCTTGCTCCATTAGAACTCCACTTCATCTCTGTATCTCTTCATCTCACAAATCTACTTCATCAGAGCTCCCTTCGGTTGTTGCAGACTGACCATTGAGATCTTGGTCAAGCAGGCTTTGGCCTTGTAAAAACTTTGCTAATGATGAAGACACAAAAGACTGCCTGTCTGCCCCCAAAAGTTCCAAATCCCCCGTAGTGAATGGAAACGCTGATGTGAGACACTCCTGATTCTTGGTGAGGTCTTCGAAGGATGTCAGAAATAGTTTCTCGCTATGACATCGTGACTTGAGAGGTGGATGCTGTTGGTCTGTGAGCTCTTCAAGCTTTTTAAACAATTCTTGGATTTCACCAATCAAACAGCAGTACTGGTGGAACAGACCCACCTCCCCACCCCCTAAAATATGAGCACTGGGGATCCATCGCAGATAGCAGTGGATCCAGAACTGAATACAAGGAACACCACAATGAGGGTTCAACACCCCAGATTTTGTACTTCTCATGTCCATTGACCCAGAACTAACACTGGAGTTTGCACTGTATGTACTAAATCTAACACTTCCATCATCTTCTTGTGTTTGGCTTTTTTCCATTGAGGTTGCCCACACCGTACTTCGTCCCCCTTTCTGTCGATTCTGTTCAATGCCACGGTATATTCCTGCATTGCAACTCTCATTGTAGTCCAACAAAGGAGATATGTCTAGCTTCTCCCTATACATATCTAAATCATCTTTAATAAGGTACAATGGATTGGAGAATAGGTTCTGGTCAAAGATTGAAAACTGGAGAGTCCAGGCCCAAACAGACACCATTTCTTTCCTAATCCCATTCACTGGATTGCAAATCTTGCTGCGGTGCCTTTCGCTTGAGAAGACAAATGTGCCAAATACACAGGTGTGAAGACTGTCCCACAGGATGATCAAAAAAGTGTCATTAAACTCAAAAGCCATTGGGTACTGCCTCATAAGTTGAAATACACAGTCCAGAAACATAAGGAAAACTGGGCTCTGAAAAATAAAAAAACAAATATTCTGTTCATTAACTGATAGAGGACCAGTCAAGTCGCCCTGTAACTAAGTCACCTCTTACAAATTTGTCCCCAAAGAAGTTGGCCCCTGCACAAACAAACTTGCCACTCAACAAAGTTGCCTCTTACAAATTCACCCCTAAACAAAGTCACCCACTAAACTTAACAAAGTGGCATTACCACCCCATCCCCCCTCCCCCCAAGTAGTAGCCTATCACTGAGATGACTCTGAAGAAATATGTGATTTTATCTGGAGAACTTTTCACTTAGTGATTTTGATACTTCTACATGAGGGAAGAACCACAGTAGTTATAAGAGACATTATTGCAACATGATTGCTGAAACATAGGTCATCTACAATGCATAGTGATTGCCATATCGTCATTTTTTATTTTTTACACCTATGACACAAAAGAGATGCTGCTACTTTATATGATCAGCTAAGGCTAATAAAAACATTTCCCCTTAACACTTTTTTCTTTCCTTCTACCGCACTTATCTTAGACACAAAAAAGTATACTATATCACTGCATGCAGCAGCCCTGTGAACATACAGCCTAGCATACACAATGCTTTCAAGACTTCTCTGTATTACTTCACCCTTGTCCACCTTGCCAAAAATTATCTTGCTTATGAATATTGTTAGCTTTCTTCTTGCCTGAAGAATCTGTACAATTTAGCAGTCAACTTTGTTAAACTCAGGGGACAGTTTGTAAGGGAGAGACTTTGAAAGAGGTGACTTTGCTAAGCAGCAACCAACTGATAAAGTGGAGAATGTGCATAACAAAAGAACTTTATTTCACTTAAAAGTTATTGATATCACAAAATATTGATATGAAAGCATAAAATGTGTTTTTACATCCTTCATGTTAAACTTTGGTGAGTGAGTATTTTATCACTAAAAAATTATCCAAATGAAGCTTACCACTTCATCTGCATTCCCTGATAAGTGTCCTGAGCGACTGAGAAAGTCATGACCAGCAGCAACCCACTCCCGCTGGACCAAACTCTGAAAGCCCAGCTGTGTCCTGTAGTATGGGTCCAGCATGATCTGGGCCAAACAGGATATGACGCATGAAAGATCCCTCCCTGTTGACTCTACAATAAGCAAAGATAGTGAAAAAAAATATGAAACCATGTCATTCAGTGACGTAACTCGTAGAACTTGAGTCCTGTCCTTTGATGGAGATTGAGACGTGCCCTGTCTCCCTTCAAAAAGTTGATATCCTACATTACACTATGCTTTCTTTTTTATCAAGTAATGGGAATCTCCAACAGCAGAAAATTTAAGAACAGTTCATTAGCAGTTTCTAATTCCATAATTGGCATGGCACTAGTGGGTGCAACTTTTTGGCACATTTGTTCAATACTGTCACACAGAACATGAAGACATAAATCCAACTTGAAGTGTTGCCTTAAATCTGGTTCATACTCCAAGAGTAACAGTTGGTATCAAGCATAAATGACCACAGAGAGTCACAGTATCTTCAACTCTGGTTGTATAAATACCATTTATGATTTACTTATATTTAACTATAGTGAAGTACTTGGAGTATGAACCAAATGATCCAGCCTAGACAATATGAGAGAGTAACTGCTCAAGCTCCTTCTGACTGCCATTTGTGTTCATATTTCCATGACTTTTATATTCTTCATAGCAGTGTTGGCACTAGACTTGAGAATTTTGGGTGGGGGGAGGGGGCTGGGGGAATTCCCCATCAGAAATAAATTGGGTGGAATTTGGTTCAAAGGAAAGGATCTTGATAAGTTGCAACATAAAAAGTCAACTTTTTCCAAAGGGTGTGGAATGTTCCCACACATAATATTAAAATTTCCAGCTCTGTTGAGAAGAGTGGGGGAATCATGCAATCCCTCTGCCTATAGACCTTATGCACTGATGTCACCTGACCTCATTTTGGCACCAAAAAAACAAAGCTCACTGCAAGCACAACATAGACTTTGCACACACTCGTAGAAAACTATGCGAGTATTTGACCAGTACATGAATCAGCCACCTTCATTTGTTGGTGTAAGTTGCAATGATATGCGCTTGCCTGCGACATCATATGCATGAGGTCTATTATAAATGCTACTTCCAAGTAAAGGTTCATACTATCATCTTTGAGAGATATCATGACTTATCTTTCCTTTTTAATTCTAGTTCTTTACAATGTTCAATGATATCCACCTAATGACCTTCTCACCTTTAAGAACAACACTCTTGTTCTTTTGGTCCAGTTGAATCGCTATCTGTTTTGCTTTTTCTAGAAAGGAGCTGCATCAGAGCAAAGAACAACCAAAAGAAAGTGACATTAGCAAATATTTCACAAACAATGGGCTACTGTTTAGCAATTAATAATTTGCATAATAAAATGAAGATGTGCTATTCTAAGGGTTATTTCAATTTCTAGGGATGTAACACTTGAGAGGAAAGTAATAATGTGATCTTTGATAAATCTTCACTGGTTAACCCCAATCTACATCCCAAACTTTTGTGCTTAAAGGGCAATGTACTTAAATAAAAACAGTTATTTATTGCAAAGTCCGAAGCTTTGGTTGTTAGGGAGAAAACGAGATATCATCTACATAATATGAAAACTATGAAGTGTTTTCTGTTTTAAGAGGTTGTTTGTTACACAAAGGCTTGAACCAACACTTACCTTACATGATGTAACCATTTGCTGCTCTCTAGTGATGAAAACCATTTACTCTCAGCTGCAATAAAATCTTTCATAGAGGCTGAAAAGATCAAAGTCATAAAGCAAACTGAGTATTGTGATTATGTCTAAAAGATATTCCTATAAAATTCAAAGCTTATAGCCATCTCACATGGTCAACATGTTTGTTGTGGTAAATATGTTTCATAGCTCTGATGAGCAATTACAATGGTTTTGGTTTCTCAAAAACCAAACACTCTTTGAGGACCCAAATTCTTTTCTCTTATCATGTAACATTTGGAGAATATTCAAATCTTAGCTATTAAAAGTAAATGATGATAATGAATAGATTACTTCAATATTTTATGCACTATGCACATGGATCTTAAAATCCTTTTCTAATTGTCATAAAAAATAATAACATCCACACACGTTGGAATCAGAATCTATATTATTATGGGATAGTTCTGGCATACAACGATGGCACTTTATTGTGACAAAAAATGACACAGTCTATCTAACAATCCTTTGTACTAAAAGCCTCAAAATTAAACATTCACATTAGTATAGGTTTTCAAGGTTGTCTATAAAGCCCTAAGACTGAATAAGTTGGACCTGGAGATTGTGCAGTCACACACATCTTAAACTCTCTCATAGAACCTTTTCTAAATAGCAATTATAGATGATTATGGGACAGTTTTGGTATCCATCTTTTTATCAATGGCACTTTACTGTGACCAAAAATGACACATACCACAATTCTATCCCACAATCCTTTGTAATTGCTATCAGAAAAGCCATGTAGAGGGCAGCATGGTGGTAGGTTTGCAATAATGACAGAAGATTAGCCTCTCAATCATTCCATGCAATGCTGCCCCCTGAGATCTTTACGTTATGAGCCAGCAGCAATATGCCTAGATGTCCCCACTGCAGATTAGGGCTGAGTCAGGTAGCAAAAATTCGGAACTAGGTAACCGTTTTCATTACCCGGTCTGGTAACGGGTACCCGAATCTTAAGGCCAACTCTGAAAGGTGGTGACTTTATTTGAAGCATAATACCCTCTACGTGATTTTCCCCGACTCACAGTATGCTGCACTGTCTAATTACCCTAAACAAAATGCATCACCGTCTTTGTTATCCTGTTCATAGTAGTGTTCCCTACACAGAACAGTTCCGCATTTTTTTTTAAACATAACATGGGTACCCATTTTGTTCATTTTAGATTTGGGTACCCGTATGTTCGGTGGGGTCCCCGAGTACCCGACTCAGCCCTACGGCAGATGTCTATTACATCTCAGGAACCTACTCTCAGCCACTAAACACCTACCATTTATTATAAGGCTGTGCTACACTTTATCAAAACATTCTTGCTAGGCTCTCATGCCCAATTTCAATCTCATAAACTACATCACCTATAGACCCTGTCTTGATTTAATTACCAATGACAGTTCAGGTCCCTGTGTGCAAACATCATCACACTGAAAGTGTCACTTTGAATAAAATTAGTTTCAAATGATGTTGGGAGGTCAATGGCAGGATGTGAGGAAATAAACTAGGCATGACAGTTACTACATAATTACCAGAGTACAGCTGATAGAAACCCTTCACGTGTAGTAACGGAAATTTGAAGCAAAATTGACATTTATGACAGTAATTCAAAGACTGATTATTCTTTTTATTGAGTTGTAGTTATAAAGGAACATTTCTAACTTTTTCTGAGGATGAACTCTGCTGTGACCAACTTTTATTTCTGGTAAATGTCTTTTACATAACAATGCAGTTGAATGCACTGATGCTTCCAGGACCATACCATTCAATTGATAGGAGTACTATTCCTGTTGTTTAGCACTTTCTAAATAAAACTGACATACATCAAGGGTTTCTATTCTTTGCTACTGCTGGACAAACATAAACACATGCCAGAAATGGGTAAAAAATCTCATAAAATGGGAGCAAAGTGTTTACA